>JZKD02S1876740.1:30491-60485 GCA_000966675.3 Picea glauca | reverse complement strand
TTGTGGGCTTCAAGCCAACATGTGAGGGTCCTCCAACTTCGTAAGGTCGTAACTCTCAAACCGTGAGGAGTTATGTGACATTCCACATACCATCGGAAATCGTATGTCAAGCACTATCCATATAGGATAGTTTTACCAACAACTTCATTGATATTCATCTCATTATTCCACATACAAGCATGGGTCCTCCAACCATTCTTCTAGGATATCTCAATCCGCAAAGCGTCTTCCCGTGATGGATTTCACCATAAGGGGACCACTTTGGAGTTCATCCATGTGTGCACCTTATGAACCATGATAAGACTATAATGATTCATCTTTTCATCAATACACCACTGCATCATATACATCGACTATGCATCATGTATCAATGACAACTCATTCATCCATATTCATCATCTCAATGAAAACTCATTGATCCATCTTCATCATATCAATGAAAACTCATTGATTCATCTTCATCTATGAATTCTCATCAAGGACAATACATATTACATTACATCAATCATCAATCAATCACTTGACATCAATCAATGCTATCAATCAATCAAACCATTGGCATAAATGACAACCTGATCCAACAATTATTAACTACTAAAGAATGATGAGCTTGGGATAACCCTCATGCTCTAGTGTGCAGACAACAATATTCACACCTATTACAAGTCTAGTGATAATACGTTAACTTGTTGGTATTTTAACACAGACTGAGATAACAATTATGGAAAGAAAATACACATGTAATAAAGATAAATGCAAGAAAATTAGTTTCCTTAGCTCTACCATGAATCACATATTAACACAACGATTCTCTTTTCATCATTTAGAACAAAAGAATTGTTTAAAGTATTGAAAAGATAACTTATCAATAAATTCATAAATTCTTACTCGTTACAACATCAACTACTAAATTCAAAAATGGAAGTAGTTCCTCCTCAATCCAATCACATAACGCTTTCGATGAAAATAAAATTTGTCTCTAGCTCTAAACATAACTTCTTAATTAAAGATGTTCGTAAATAGTTCTTCACAATCCCCCCCCCAAATTTTTTTTTCCCAAAAACCATTTACACTTTCCCACGAGGTCGATCCCCTTATTTATAAAGAATCACTAACTTAAAATAACTACTAAACTCTTGTGTAAAGTAAAACAAAATAATGACACATGGTGCTTGATCTCTTTGTTCTCTTGAGATCATCTAGTGGTTCTACTAGAGTGGATGATTCTTCTCGTACTCTAACCACTTCACGAAGATATCCTCACATGTGTTAGCATACAGGAATCTGTGTTGGTCCATCGGTGTTGAAAGGGTTTCCTTTATCTCTATTTCTCGTTCTCTATATATGATCATCTTGGCACTTAAAATTTGCAGTACTATGTGAGCCTTGATCGGGTGTTCCATAAAATTCTTTACCTGACCTGGCGTCATGCTCACCACCTGTGTGATCTATGCTTCCCATGCTGAGTCTTGTTATGCATGTCATTTCACTATTTCATGCAAATCAAAAAAGTCTTCAAGTGAGCCGAACTCTGGAAGGCCAATGTCCTTCATCTCCCGATTGATCTTCTCCCAACTTTTATCGCACTCAATCCACCTTTCCTATATATTTCTCTGAGGTTCTTGGGCCATACTTACTAAATATTTGACTTCCTTTATGATTCGGGAGATGTTGCTATCCATCAGCACTCGAATTCCATGCTCTTTCGTGTCTTGGCCTTTCTATACTACACTGATATAATCGATTTGATCCACAGTCCGGTATGCCTTTTCACACCATCTCTCCACATCTTTACAGGTTTCCATCCCCATTAGAGTGTCTTCTTGAAAATCGGCAACTCACGTAGTGAAAATATTTCTTTCGCTCGTGAATTGCGCATATGCTTCTCGAAATTCACTCTTCAAGAAAATTGTTTCTTGCATTGAGTCCTGGTAATATTTCTCTAGATGGAGCATATGGTCTAGCTCCTTCTTTGCGGAGGCTAGTTCATTTTTGTCCAATATTTCTCAATCCATCGTGGCATCATTTATAGCCATTCCCATGTCGATTAGCTCAGTTCTCTTCGCATTTTCTGTGATGAGCAACATTTCTTCTGTGGTGATGAGAAGTGTGATATCAAGCATGAACCTCCTTTTCTTGGTTGTCCTTCTCATCACATATTTCCTCTTTCTATCATAAGTGATCACATGTATATCAACAACCTCAAGCACGGGCTTAGGGATCTTTTGATCTCCCCAGGTCAGAGTGTCACCTAGGCTTGTTGTTGTATATAGGTGTTCTATGATAGGCTCTTGTACTTCTTTAACAAGGGAAACTTTTGTATGTTCTGGTGACTTGACCTCCTGCTGGTGTTTGTCGGTTGGTGGAGTGTTGGTCTTAGATGGGGATATGGTTGCAGGTTCAATACTAACTTGGTGATCGACTGTTGAGGTGTTGATCTCTAGCTACTGCAATTCCTCTTCCTGTTCACCAGAGCCCAGCTCATCCTTGGAGCTATCCTATGGAATCCTTGATAGGTCAAGAAATTCAGTGTCTAGGATACTCTTAGCCTCATGGTCACCCTACAAAGGATTTAGAATCGAAGCATCGAGAGTTGGAGCAGAAGTTCCCCCGATTCTTCCTCCTCTATGATTGGTACTAGAGTTATAAGTGATATCTGTGAGCTCTCTTCATCATCATAGGTGGAAATTAAATCAAAGAGAATGTTTGGCACACCCATTTCACCGGATGTTCTTGGAATCTCTTGCTAGGATGGAATATTCACCGGTGATCTGGCTTGTGGTGACGAAACTCTGGGGTTTTCTAGATCAGCGGTTCCCTCAAGTAGAATTGTTTCTAAGTTGATTTTCTCTTCTTTGATATTTCTTGTGTTAAATGGGGTGACCCTCAAGGGTTTTATCAAAGGGTCAAGCATGGGGTCATCTTGCAGCCTTTGTATGACTCTTTGGGCTTCTTCTTATAACAACATTCCTCTCCTCTATGCCTATAGCTTTGATTGCTCTGATTTCATCTCTTACTCCGAGGGCTTCTTGAGCTGACTATTCTATAGTCTCAACCTACTCTTCCATACTCATCGCCTTAAATCTAGTCATACTAGGGTTATCTTTTCTCTATAGCACCTCCTCCCAGTCCTAAGCACATTCTGTAAATATTTCTTCTTCAAACTTATCATGTGCATATGACCAGCAGGAGGAGACTTATGATGCATGTTGAAGTACTAGGCCTCTAGGGTCATGTTTGTGAAATCGAACTGTGGGGAATCTGTATTCCATCTAGCTCAAACCTTCATGTTTAGCTTGTGCAGTATCCTTCTCCATGTAAAACCCTATATGGAAACCATAGGGTAACGCTCACTTCTTATCTTTAACCACAGTGGCATTATGGCCCTGTAGGATGGTTTGGTAACAAATTTATCCCATGATGAGTCGATCTGGGACGTGAGAAGGGAGTAAATGAGGTGCATCAATAGCCCCAAACACCCTGATATAAGTATTGGTTTCCTCTAGGTACTAGTGGCCTACTTTTGAGATCATTTTCTTGGCCGCTTCCGAAAGTCTTGGGCATTCTTTCTTAAAAATAATAAAATAGACCCGAGCTATAAATTCATCATTTTTTGAGAGCATAGGATATTTTGTACCTATTTTCCCACAGAATACTGAAGTAGACATGTACAGGTAGCTTGGAAACATGCCAGCTCAGATCCATGTCTGCGAAGATGTTCCTTGCACAGATTACGTCTAGTAGGTATGATGCCATGTGAAAAGCAGGCATTTCTCTATCCTTTGGTGTCTTGGAATGCAATATGTTGGTGTTCAATTGTTTTGAAATGATTTCTCCCCAATTGAAGATGCTCCCAGAGATGGCCACAGTGTATGGTAGGGGCGTCCATGCCTCTGAAAACTTGGCGCAATCCCTCTCCCCATACAATCGACAGATTAGAGACATTAAATAAATGTATGGCTCCCTTAGGTTTGTTGTCCCATACCAGCCATTGCTCCGGTTTGTAAAAAAAAATTCTTCCTTCGACCATGAGGCCATCAATCTACTCGTGTCATGGAACTCATAGAACTTTACCATGAAATCAATATTTAATTGCTCCTCTGGGTTCCTAAGCTTGTAGTATTTATGGACTTCTGTCGAGAGAAAAACACTGATGCATCTGCCATTTTCATCATTGATGAAGCACTTCATTGTGTCTGTGTGGTCGATTATCCACCCCAGGGTCTTAATACAGGACAAGACCAAGGTTCATCAGGCTACCATATGGAGGCATGACTATCGAATGTTTGGAAAGGTTGTCAAGCATCCTTACATCCAAGTCACTGTGGGGTATAAATTTCGGGTAATCTTGCCAGTTAATCCTATTGAACAAATATCCCCATTGTGGGAGCATCATCTTTGAACCAGTGCTCGCATCTATGTCGCCAAATGCAAGGGGTTGTTCAAATGTCTTCTTAGTAGACTTTTTGATGACCGGCTCCGCTTTAGTAGCAAACTCCAACTACCTCACAACACTAAGAGAATATCCTTCGCCGACCTCTGATTCTTTCAATTTTGGTGCCCTTGGAGAGCATCTGGTAGTTGGCTTCCTTGGAGGCATTTTCCTCTTCTTCAAACTAGGTTAACTTGGTTTAAAATTCAAAGAATCAACTGCAACTCTTTAGATTCTCTTTTCTCTCCTTTGACTGCTCTGAGAATGAGAAACTTGTGTACAGAATGTTGGCGTTCAAATTTGTATTAATAATTTAAACACAAATAATACTTACCTTGTTGCATCAGTTCTTTAATTCAAGGAGTAAATTCAGTTTTACACAATCTGTCACCAAGGTCCGAATTATGCTCAAGATTAAATGTGGTCGTAGGCTGGTGGGATACGTTGTGGTTCATTGACAATTTCAAATTCTGATTATTTGGTTGATATGTGGCACAACAATGTATGCAGAGAGAAACATTAATTGGCCTATTAAATGACATAATATGAACTTATTTTGTGCTGAAAATATCCCATCATTCTACTAATTTAAACAAGTGGATCAGGGGTCAGCGTTTTTCTTAGACAATGTTCGTTGATGTATTTTAGAAAAAGAATTGATTTCGATCTAACTTGTTGTACATAGATGATGTGTAAATGTTGACTTGGAAGTGTGACTAGGACACAGGGAAACCTAAGGTGACTCGGGATGAAACTAGGTTGTGCGAATTGAATATGTGGCAAAGACACATGGCGTTTTAATTTGGCTCCTTCACCTAAGAGCTTAATTGGAATCAGGGATTTTTATAAGATATGCGCTTTGACAAACAGGTCCTATCTCGTCGATGCCGAATAAGTATCAAGGATCGGAGATCGGCGAGATGTTTAAACAAATGTTCCTGTATTATGCCCCTCGAAACTTTTCGATGCTGAAAATGCATCAGTGATTGGTGACCAGCGATGTATCAACACAAAAATTTACACAATTTAAATATTTTGGATTTCACCGAATCCAAACAATGAATTAGTAATTGGTGATCAGAGGTTCATTATGGCCCATGTTAGTGCTTCACCCTTTCATATTTCGCTGAAGCCAATGGGATATCAGAAATTTTCTGAAAAACTTCTTCTGAACATAGTTAGCAATTAGTGCACTCCTCCTTCTTTTTCTCGATGCCGATGATACATCAGCGATCGGCGATTATCATTTCTACATGGTCATTTTACTGCTTGGATTTTCCCAATGCTAAAAATAGGTGCATGGATCACAAATTTAGTTGTGTATTCTTAGTTAAAATGCCAAGTTCTTTTTAGAGAAAAGTTTCAATTAGTTCAATGACTTCAGAGAAAGTCTATTGTGACCGATGGAAAAGCACAACCAGCGCATAACCCCATTGATTTCTACACAACTGAATATTCAGACAAGAAAAATTTTGTACCCAAAAGAAAAAATCTTAAAACTTTTAGGGTGTGTTTAGGACTCAACAAGTTCTTCACCCTTGTTATTCCTTTGAGTAAGAACATATGAAACCATTGTTTCTGTAGAGAACGAGTAGATGGAGAAATCCCTTTGAAAATATGGACTAATGAGGATTGGAGTTGTGGTGATTTCTCTTTTGATATTATTGAAAGATTCTTGGGTATCAGATGTCCATTCAAACCTCTGCTCATCGGCTTCACAATACTTGCATATTCAGGAACAAATCTTCACACAAAATTGATCTTGTTGAAAAATGACTGAACTCCTTTCTTGGATGATGGACGGTTGAGTTCATTTGTTTCTTTAATTCTTTATGGATCTATATAAATTCCTTCCTTGCACACAATATGACCCAATAGTTTTCCTTGAGTTACAACGAATAAGCATTTCTTTGGATTTAGAGAGACACCATATAATCTGCATCTGTCAAAAACATTTCTCAAGTGATGGATATGATCACCTCTTGTTTTTGAATGCACTGTCAAGTCATCTTGATAATCTACCATGAATTTTCCTATCAACCCATTGAATGCATGATCCATGGCCCTCTGGAATGTGTCTCCAGAATTCTTCAAACCAAAGGGCATCCTAGCATATGCATATGTATCCCAAGGTGGTATGAATGTTGTCTTTTCTATGTCTTCTTTAGCAACCAGGACTTGATTATATCTAGAAAAACCATCCAACATGGACATGCAAGCTGATATCGTGACTTGTTGAAGAATAAATTCCATGTTAGGTAAAGGATAGTTATCCTTTACACTTTCTTTTTTAAGATCTCTAAAATCCACACACATCCAGATTTCCCCAATCTTCTTTCTTACTATCACCGGGTTTGAAATCCAGTTGGAATTCCTAATGGGATATATTATTCCGACCTTCTTTAAATTTTCCAATTCAATCTTTACCAGAGGTTTCAATTGGGGTTCATTATCCTTATTTTTCGCTTGACATGCTTTGCTTCTTCTCTCAAAGGAATGATGTGTTGGAATATCATTTTATCATAATCTTTCAAATCATCATAGGTCCATGCGAACACATCAAAATATTCTTTAAACAATGCAACATATTGGTCAACTTCTTCAATGGTACAATCAACTCCCAAGTTGACATATTTTTGGGGGAACTGTCAATTCCAATATTGACCTTTCTTGTTTCTTGCACCTTTCGAAGTGAAATTTCTTCCAGGATATTCTTAGGATGATCATGTTTCATAAAATGAGACTCGGATTGTATACAATCATTAGGGACAACAAACATGTGATTGTCTTCATCATCATCATCGTTCAACAAAAAAAATTCCAATTGTTCATCATTCTCAAACACTTGCAAATATTCCATGTTATCGGGTACAGAAGGTCGAAATGCTCTTTCTACTTGAAAAGATGTTTTTCTTTGTATATCATCTGGGTTTGACAATGAGGCCGCCAAAGCCAATGAATCTTCCTTCTGATTCTTGTCCCTCGAAATGAAGGAAATGTTGAAAGAACTAAAAAATTCCATGAATTCAGTAACTCTTTTGAAATATAAATTGAGTCTTTCCTTCTTGATTTTATACTTCTGGTTGACCTGATTAATCACCAACTCGGAGTCTCCAGCCACAATCATATGTTCTATCTTCATTTCTTGTGCAAGGATCATCCCCTGAATCAAAGCTTCATATTTTTCCTCATTATTAGTACATGCAAATTCAAGTTTGATAGCATGTGGATGCATAATATTTTCTGGACTTGTAAGGACAATTCCAAATCCACTCCCAGAGATTGAACAAGCTCCATAGAATGAAATCCTCCAATAACCTTCAAATGGATACTCTTGATTCTCCATGTCTTGCACTTTCTCTAGGATTTCACTATGTTCCATGTCTAGGATAGAATAATTTTCAATCTCGATGTCTATATAATCTTCCATTAACTCATTATATTTCTTTTTGAAGGAGAAGGGTTTCATGGGTTCACAGGGCACCTTAATCATTGTTCCTTCTTTGCTTGGTAGCATCATACAGCTTCCAACTTTAATTATACACCCCCGATCATGGATGACCAATATCTTCCCAGTAAAACTCCATATGCGGAGGAAGGTCTACCACAATAATATTGAAAATTGTAATAATATGGGGGGGCACCGTGATCCATGCCTAAAATTCCTTGATTTCTCCATAGGCTGGCACTTTTCTAGAATCAATTGCATATATGCTTTCACCAGTCTTGCAATATTTGGTACAACTCATGCCCAACGCCTCCATGACCACCAATGGCATGATATTATTGGTCACACTAGTGTAAACTAAACAATTATGGAGTGAAACATCCTGATTTTCAATTGAAATGTAAAATAAAGGGATTTTACCTCTCAGCTTAGCAGTTGACTAGTTTTGGATTTGTTCAGACTGGTAACAACAACTTTTGCTTTCTCAGATGGATCATCCAACAATCTCAAGATGTTTTCCCTTTGTTGGGGAATCTTCACTACTTCTATAAAAGGTAGAGTTATCCTTAATTTGCTTAAATCCTCTACAACATTGTATGTCATATGCACGGAGTTTGACGTAATATGTTTCTTCATATTTCCAACGCTATCCATCACTTTCTCATTCACCCTTTTCTTTGTTGTTTTTTCTTTTTATTTTTATTTTTCCAAATCATTTTATTATTGTATTTATTTACAAATGCTCATGTCTGGGTGACGTTCTCTTGTGAGTTGGGGTCATTTTTTCCTTATTCAAATATATACATGGGTGTCTCCCATCCATCCATCTGTACATTTTCATAACTTTCATCAGGTGAGTAATAATTTTCTTGCTCAACCATTCACTCGTCATATGTATCATCCAGAACAACTAAATTGGGAGTAGGATTCATGGGAACCCTTGATCTTTGAGGATTATCCGTGTTTTCAAATCTCTCTTTGTTTTATTAGGGAGGATTCCTTATTTTCTCTAGCACCAGAATTCTTGGATTTTCCACATAATTATCCCCCCTTCTTAGTCTGTTTATCTCGTTCTACATTTTCTTGATAGTTCTATTCATCTGTGCAATTTAAATTCTTTGCTTAGTTTATTGTTCCACAACATGGTCTACCTTTACATCTAGTATGGTCCCCTTGAAAAATCCTCCTCCAATAGTTTGGATTTGAGCTATTCATGGCTTGAATTATTGGATCTTTCTTGAACTAGAGGCTCCTTGATTATCAATATTTGATCCTCCCAACTTCCTTTGTAATTTTCTTAGTATAATGTCGGGGTCAACACCCGTTTCAATCATAATTTATTTAATCTCAGTGGCTTTATTCATTGCCTCCTCCAAGGTATCCATTTGGGATTTTTTGATAGCATATTTCACATTCGAGGGCATTGCATTCTTATAAAAACCGAGCATGACTGGTTCATTCGATATTTTATCTTCTGGAATCTTACTCAAGGTTTTATTGAACCTGAGATTAAAATATCATATTCTTCCATTCTTCCTCAAACCAATCTGGGTGAAATCAGTGAGAAGGGTATGATAAGCAATTAAAGGGGAAAACATATTCAGGAACATGGCTTCGAGGTCATTAAATGAGCCAATTGATCTATTGGGTAATGTCGTATACCATTCATACGCTCTTCCTGATAGGGTTTTCAAAAATAACGTTACCATGACATCGTCATACTCAACACAATGAAAATCACAAATATCAAGAAATAAGTGCAGATGCATCTTTGCATCGATTGCTCTGTCTCTAGAAAATTCCTTTAAGGTTCCCTTTGGGAGAAAAGGGAGATCATGTTTCTCACCTAGAAGATTCAAATGGGAATCTCTTATTCTTATTCTATTTTCAAACCTTAGGTTTTCTTGATTTCTTGCAGCATCTCTTCCACCCCCTTGTCTCTCCTCATGATGCTCGTATTGCAGTTGTTCATTTATTTCTTCCATATATGAAGAGATTCCAGGAATATGATTTTCACTTCTCAGAATAAATATTTTCTTGCTTTTATTTATGGTAATGGGTCCCTTGTATTCATCTAGCTTCACTCTCGACCTTGTTCCTGCACTTCTCTAGCTAGCCTTTGGTTTCTTCGGTCTTCTCCCTCATCTCTCCTCTATCTTTGGAGGATTTCTATTTCCTCTTCCTGGACTAAGATATTCCAAGACATTTCAAACTCTTCTCGGGTCTCGGTTGTTGTTATTACAATATTGTATCACTAATGTAAGATGATTTGTTGATTGTTCAATCAAATTTCTAAGTGGGGTTGATTAGTCTGGGGCAAAGTCATATATCTTTTAAAAAAATGCTAAACCAGGTTCCAAATTTCAGTTTAGTCCCCAATATGGTCACCAAAAATGTTGACTCTTGAATACGTTAGGACTGAAACGACAAACTCGGGAGTATGTAAATCCCATTGCGTTTTTATAGAGGTGGTACTCTTCTTTAATTTAATATTTTCTTGGGAATTATAGATATTCAAAATGTGGGACTTTGCAGAAGTCTGTTGTGGTATTCAAAGAAATTTAAAGATTGCAAGAAAGATAAAAGGAAATTCTTTTCTTTTCTTTTTAAAGAAAGATCCTAAGAAAGGACTAGGAACCGAGCACATTCACACATTTAAAGAAAATAAGAAAAAATTCCTCACATCCATCATAGTTTAAGATAAAGATTTATGATCATATAAAAATAAAAAGAATATGATTTGCATGCATAAGAGAAATTTAACAGAGTGGACACATGGGTAGCTCAAATAAAGATAATGATAGACCAATATAAAATACTTTATACTCAAAAATCAGAGTTACACAACACAGTCGAAACTAATCCTGAATTAGATCTCTTGAAAATTCTAGAAAATATATAGTCTATTACTTATTCTTTGAAATTTAAAATGTGTTTTTCTTAAAGACTGGGATTGGGGCTCCCGCAGACCATAAAGAAAATATACACAAGAATTAAGCTTGTAGAAGGAGGACGATGGGTGCTAAAATAACAACAAGACCTGGAAAGAAGAAAAGAGAAGTTATTAGACTTCGATTAAACCTTTCTATTCAAAGAAGTGGAGTAACTAGATGAAGGAACTGATAAAGAAAGAAAGATGTGATCGGCATAAACTTACTATTATGGTCTCTCATTGTTTTCACTTGCTTGATGGTGTCCTTTTATTGTCTTCATTAATGGTTACAGGGACCATCTCAACTGTTTCTTGCCCCTCGGTGGTCAATTTGTCAATCGCTTTCTTAAACCATTCTTTAATATAATTTTTCATTGGTGCCACGTTGATCTCATGCCAGATTTTGATGTTGGACAACTCGCCCTCCAAGTCTCTTAGATCAAGGTAAATACCATGAAATTCTTCTTCAATTTCTTGATTTTTTACAGAGTAGTCCACTAGCCAATTGTCTATGTCATCCTCATCATATTCAAGTATACCATAGAACTTTTCAACTGACAACCCTTTAAAAATATCAACTTGTTCATCAAACTATTGTTTTGTCAGGAACAACGAGTTGAGGAATAATTTGGGGTCTTGTAATTTGTTAATGCTTCTGGCTAGTTCTACCTCAGTGAGCCTTTTGAATAGTTCTTGATATATCTTGGTTGCGTGCTTGAACAATATCATTCAAGTTTTTTATCTTTTCTTTCCAACACACGTTCAACTGTTTTATCTGGATTGGAGAGGGAAGATCTTCCTCTCTTCCTCTTAGTTATGGCATGTTGGAAACTTTGTTTCCAAAGGGTAGTACAACATCAAGGTAAAAAAATTGTTCATTCTTCACGTCAGCTTGCAAACACTCATGGAAGGCATGCGCCCTTGAGCCAAAAGAAGCAATATTTTTCAAAATTTCCCATGCTTCTGTGATCAATTCCATTATTTTCTTAATGTTTATTTCTATATAGATTATGTCTAATGTAATTAAGCTTGAATATACTTTCAATTTAGAAGTGGGTATGGTGGGTATGACTATTGTCAAAGGACTGGAAAGAAGTGGAAGAGGAATTAAGGAGTCTTTCAGTTCCTTGATCCTTTCTTTCAATTTCATGTTTTCCGCACCAACGCCACCAATGGAGTCATCCAGAGTATCCTAGGTTTCTCTGTGAATTTTAGAAATATGGGAAGGCCACATATCTCTTAGGTCAACCTCTAAACGAGATTTCCCTTTCTTATTCTTCACATCACCTTATCAATAATCAATTTCTTGGATTCCCTATCAAAGACAACGCTCTGAAAAGCAAATGACTCTTCTTCATTGAAGGTCTCATTATCAATGATTTCCAATGATTAATTATGATGGGCCATATTTCTCGGCTGATTAATGTTGCAAAACATTTTCTTGATATCCGCTTCGAGCTCCATATATTCAAAGGAGAAGCTATTGATGTCACTCTCTATCTGTTGGTCTTCTTCCTCTTGCATGATGTTTTCCCTCTTTTTTCTCATAGTAAGCTTGTGCAAGCTCTCAATTTTTCCCAGAGGGGGATTCTTTTCTCCTCCGCCACCTGAACTATTTTTGGTAACCTTTATAGATGGGTGTGTCATTGGAGCATTGGTATGAAATTTTGTAGTTTTTGGAGTAACAGTTGGGGACTAGAAACTCTTCTTGTTGGGACCTTTTCCTTTCTTCTTCTAAAACTCATTGGTACTAAGTATTGTTTCCAAGTCACTGGCATTGTGAGAAGGAGCCCCTAAGTTGTTATCTTCTTCTTCACTCAGAATAGTATGAATAAATGAATTGTTGAATCCTACTGCCAGCATATGTTCCATGAAAATTTCACTAGGGTCAAACCCCTTTATCCTTTCATCATATTTCAGATTCACATTGTGGAAGTGGTTCGCAAATTCATTGATTTTTTTTATATTCCTGAAGATAAAGTCTCCAATTTTCCAAGGCAATGGTATGAATTGTTTTTTTCGTTTCTCATGGAAAAAGTGCAGTGATAAATAATATTGCCTTGCTACTTATGTGATAAACATTTTATCAGATACATGGCATGGAAGAAAGGAGGGACTTTCCTTGGAACCGAATCCTGATAACAATGTGATTTTCCATCTTCTCCAGCGTCCCCTTTTTATCCAAGAATTTATTTTCCTGGTTGAATATTCTTGGGGTATCTTTACCAAACAATAATCCTTTTAAAACTAAAAAAAAAAAATCATTGTAAACTTCATAAAAACGTAAATAATCCTTGTGTCTCCACAATGCTTGGTACCAGAAGGTAACTGGATAAAGTTGACACTTCACCCTCTTACAGATAGACACTTTTGGAAATTGACAGCAATATGCTATCGCAAACATCAAATACGAAGCCATGAAGAATTTCTTGTCCTTTTTGTATTGTGACAATTGGGAGGAGATTTCAATGGAAATTAGTCTTCCCCAATCAAAAATAGCTTTCTCTTTGACTGTAAAATGTAAGATATGAAGAATCATGTGGGAAATGTTGATGGTATTTTCTTGTCATGTCTTCCTAGTAAACAACCAAGCAATTTCCCAAAATGGGTTTTTGAACGAGTCGACCTGCAACCTAGTAATGTCTTATGGGACAACCATGGGATTCTCCAAGAACTCAGGCAAGAGGTCCAGGCCATTGTCATGAATTTTCAAGAAATCCCTGCAATCCTCTCCTTTGAAGGTAAGTGTTTTATGAGGGAGCTTCAACATCTTACAGAACACTTGAGGTGAAAGAGAGATGGGAGAATGGTCTTGAAGTTGAATAATCCATTGACTCGGTATGTATTTCTCAACACACCATGCAACCAGTTCTTTGCAGTTGAAAACCTCAGGAACACACCTTGCACAAGAAATTTTGGATGTCTAGGTCACTTCCTTCTGAGCAGAAGGGGATGAATAGTAAGAATACGCTCTAGACCACTGAAATTTCTGGTCCTCGTGCCCAAAAATATTCAAAGTATCACCGCAGAAATATTGTCAAGATATTGAGGCCATAAGTTGACGAGAGTGTTCTTTAAATATAGATAATATTTTAAATGAGCACTTGAGAGAGATAACGATAAGATAATCCTCGACAAACCATGCTTTAATACAATTTAATTAGAAATATCCTCGAGCCCTTCTCTTATTAATGATGATCTTTACAGAACCTGCATGATGTGTTATTAGCATTAAACCATACTTAAATGTGTATTGGGAAAAGCACGAAGATGGCAGGGATGAACAAGATAAATTAGGATTTGGGAACATTTGTGAACCCGCCAACCCGCGGTTGTGAAAGATAGAAAAGAGGCTAAGTGTTGTACTATGGTCGATCAGACTCAATATAGGAGAAATGATATCCTTAGGAGCTTGGTAAGTCTGAAGGTCACAATGTAGATCATGGATATTTGGGTGCAAAATGGATATCATGAAACTTGGAATATGAAAGCTTGAACCGATGCACCCATGGTTGGAAAAACGGTTAAGTACATGGTAACATGGAGGCTGGTCAGACTCATGATATGGGAGTATGGATGGAAGTGAATATATGTGAGTCTTCCAACCCGTGAATCTGGCTTTTTGAAAAATGACCAAGTATAGTAACTAGAAAGGGAAAAGAGAAGGGAGAAAATAAAAGGGGAATTCAGGTAAGTATAAAATAGGGAAAATAAATGGAAAAAAGAAGTTGGGAAAATAGAAAAGGGGAGGGAAATTTCGGAAGTAGGAATTGATCTCAACAGTAGGGTATTAAGTGATCCTTTAGATAGTCTGCAATGATACTCATGGAATTGATGTCATTATCCTTGAACTTCTTTACTGTTGCAACGTTTTGAGGTTCACTTTCTTTTCCTGCTTCAAACTATGGTTCTACGATCTTTCCCTTCACGATGTCCAAAACCTTGTTCTTGGCAAGGATGAGGTCAATCCTTATCTTCCATGCTCTGAAGTTTGAAACTCATTCTAGCTTGTTTTATGTATTCATAAAGTTATGAACTCCTTTGACTTTGAACTTGACCAATCAAACATTCAATTTGACCCAAAAATTCAACCTTGACATTTTTGCTTGTTGAGAGTACCAAGAGATGCGCTAGGATAAGGCACACTAGAATGTCCAAGAATTATGCCAAACTTCTCACTTGAGGTGCCCAGAAGGTCAAGTTAGGGTTTGTTGCAATTGCACAATCAAAAACCCTAGATGCAACTGCAACTAGTGCCACAACGAACTTAATAAATAATTTCCACGCTACCTTCCAATGGTTAGATTGTCCTGAAGGTGGTTTGGGCCCATAACCTGTTAACATTTCCTTGTTTAACCATAGATAATATCAATATTGTCACTCAACCATAGGCACACAGCCACCCCCAAGCACCATAACCTTGACAGATAGAATAATTCTAGAAGTAGTACCATACCCAACTGATCTAGGTGGATATTGGTGGCCACACGCCTGTTCCAAATGGCTCCTATTGTCAGTTTTTAGTGCAACACGTTCTTTTGTACTTCTTTGTAATTGTAGTTTCTACACTTATGGGGTTTTCTGAAGCCCTACACATCTTCTAGGTGGATACTAGTGGCCTCCCACCTAATCCAGCTAGCTTATTTTGTATGTTTTCATGTCAGCACATCTTGTTTTACTTCCAGGTCTGTTTTGGGTCCCTAAACAGTGTTTTTTTGGCTCTCCACATTCAAACTATATATGGAGTCAAATTTTGATGGTGTAATGTGTAGTTCTTCAAAATACCTTTCCAACGGGCTATCAGACGCCTAAAACGGAGATAATATGCAAAAGTTACAACCCCGGGAAGTTAATGTACTAACTTACCCAAATGGGGACCACATGAATTTTGGTGTTTCATCTCCTAGGGTTAGGTTTTTGAATGTCTAGGGTTTTTGTTTTCCTTATTATCATAAAAATTCCTTCAGATCCTCATTGTAATCATCTTCTGGAAAATGAGCGTAGTCGTCACATCTCTTCTCAAAGATAAAGCTTCCACCATTTTAGCGAGTCTTGCACTCTGTATTTTTACAGTCTCTTTACAATTCTTTCATTAATAGAAATCAAGTATTGTTGTATTTCTCTATTTCTAGCAAATTTCATGAGTGTTTCAATTTAATATCTCTACTTTCATTTTGTTCCGAAAATAAATCTAGATCAGTGGTATCAGAGCAGGTTGCTCTTGATTGTTTTTCAACGCATGTCCCCGATGAGGTCCAAGTATAGCCAATTGGGTCTCGAGTTTTTCTCTCTTGAGTGCAATCACTCTTGCACACCCAAGAAACCCTCGATAGTGACAGAAAATAAAGACGGTGGAGCAGTAGATTCTATTAACCTATTTCTTGAGCAAGATCTTGTGCGACAGAGGGACGAAATGATGGAGAATTTTGCACAGATTCTTCAACGCCTGCCAGTAGCAACAGGAGAATCTTCATCAAGCGGCCATTTTGGAGGAACCTCTTCCTTCAAGGTACAAGTTAATTTTGATATTCCTATATTTGAAGGTCAGATAGATGTGGATGCCCTAGAAAAATGGTTAAATATATTAGAAGGTTTTTTGTCTATTCAAAAAAAATTTGACAGGGAAAAGATCACCTTTGCACTCCTCAAGGCTCTCCCCCATGTCAAACATTG
Organism: Picea glauca; assembly: GCA_000966675.3. Classification (NCBI taxonomy): domain Eukaryota; kingdom Viridiplantae; phylum Streptophyta; class Pinopsida; order Pinales; family Pinaceae; genus Picea; species Picea glauca. The sequence continues at coordinate 44,000 of JZKD02S1876740.1, read as the reverse complement.
GTGGGAAACTTAATGGGAGAAAAGCTCCACTAAGGAATATGGAATATATGGGGTCGAGCCCACTTGGGGAATTTTTGTGGATGTGGTCAAAGAATAGTACTATATTGTTGATAACTATGAAGACTCGTACATGAGATGGACCACATTGCGGCAAGAGAAGATCCAAACAGTGTCGGAATTCACAAATACTTTTCATACCTTGTGCACCAAGCTGGGTATCAAAGACTCCAAGCGACATATGCTTATGAAATACCATGGGTCTCTGCATAGGTACATCCAAACCGGAATGGATTTCCTAAACATATCATCATTGGGAGTTGTCTATCGATATGTCGTCAAAATCAAGCAAAAATTTAGGCCAGAGCAATTGGGAATTCAGGTCTGCAAATCTACAACAACCAAAGCATGGTAAAGACATCCCTAACCAACAAACTCTAGACAACCATTCCAAGGCACAGGACAAAAAGTGTAAAGTAAATACAAAGAATGACACTGGGAAGTGGTGTGACTTCCACAAAATCCCCTGGCACAACACCAATGAATGTTGCTCAAAATAGTCATTGGTGATCGAGGTCAAAGACATGAAGCCAAACCTGGATTCAAAATTTGATCTAGAAAATATTGAAAATAAATAGATCATCAACGCAGACCCCACTGACACTATCGCGACCGCAACAATTCAACTAAAAGAATCAGTAGATCCTAAAGAGGGGGAGCGCCTCTTCCATTTAGAGATGTGGGTGAAGGCGACCAAGCAGAAAGTCCACAAACTAGAAACCAAGACCAAAAAACCAGCTGCAGTAGCTGCAATTGCACTCCTCCTCTAGACATGTGTACCACTTGACTTGTGTAAGCTTGTGAGTGAGTGGATGACCAAATGAGCTCAAGCACCCTCTATTTATAGTTCTCTTTGTCACCTATCTAGGTCGACTTCTCCTTTTAGAGGCTAATGATTCAATATTATTTCTTTTATTGATATGACTTGTCCTATAGGGTTTCTACACATCTATTTAGAGTCTCTCTAGCTTCCAAAATATTCTAATCCAGTCATAAGTTACACATGGAGGTTGATACCTCCTACAGCTACCATAAAATCAACATAATTTTAGATCAAACTTGGAGAAATACTTAGCACTTTGAATCGCATCCAATAGTTCATCCAAAAATGGAATGGGAAACTTATATTTAATATTAATTTGGTTTAATTATCGATATTCGATATAAATTCTATAGGAACCATCATTTTTCCTTGTGGGTGTGAATAGTGCTAAATATGCACTCCTACTTTAGTCTATAATGCCACAATCCAATAATTCTTGAACCAAGTGTTCAATTTTTGTGTTGTGTCTATGTGATTACTTGTAATATTTTCTTCTAATTGGGGATAATCTAGGAATCAATCATATCATATGATCTCTCTAGAATCATTTAGGGGGAATACCACAAGGTAACTCTTGAAAAATGGTATTATATTTCCCAAGAATATTATATAGTCCTTTTGGATCATCCATTTTGTTATATGCTCCCTCAATTGAATAAAAATGTAGAAGATAATCTTGGGATCCTTTATTAATCATTTTCTCCATCTTGTTGGATGAGACTATTTTGGGGGGTGGGCTCCTGATTCCATGAAACTTGTATATTTTTTCCATTTTCATAAAATCTTAATAATTGTTTTTGTAAACTTAACCCCACCTTACCAACTATTACAAACCATTGGGATCCTAAGACTACTTCTACTCCTCCAATTACCATGTCTTACATAGAATAATTTAATTTGTAATCATTAATAGACAGTTCTACCTTATGGCATTTCCCATCACATGAAGTAGTTTTGTCCCTCAATATTGCAACCTGAAATTCAAAGATAGGGTAGATGAACATATTTGATTTTTTTTCAACTCTAGTTTCTATGAAATTATGCTAGCTACCACTATCTATAAGTATCGTTACTCTTGTTTTCTTAATGTAACCAAAAACTTTAAGAGTTTGGGGTTGATAAATACCCATGGTCACAACCATAGAGAGTGTTGGGATTATATTTTGATTGCTAGATTTTTCAAGGCTTTTGGGTTCCTCACTTGAATCCTCTATTTCCATGTCAAATAAAAATATATCACTTTTTTCTTCTTCTTTGTCACTATCATTGTTATGTACTTCAAACAAGTAGAATTTCTTGTGTTTGCATTTGTGTCCTAGACTCTAGTTAGGTGCATGACATTTAAAACACCAATTTTTGTCATTATTTATGTCTGATTGTGGAATCCTTTTGTTAGGGGGGGTATATTTTGAGCTTGGGTTTTTAGAATGGTTCCAAGGAGGTCACTGATAGGACACCAATTTTTCTTCAACTATTTTGTATTTTTTTGTGCTTGATCTGCATCTTTAATTATCCATCAATTTGGGTTCTTTTTTTAAATTCCATTTCAATCCTAATATGGTTTTTTGTATTAGAAAATAATATAATAGGTCTAGCACATGAGTATCAAATACATGTAAATCATGGAAATAGTTCTCCACCATACCATATTGTTACAATTGAGTAAGTTTGGAAAATACTTCCTTCTCTTCTATATCCTAAAATCTTTTGAATTTGTTTTTTTAATAGATCCCGATCTCTTGCTAATGCTTAGTATTTTGAGTGTCATCACAGGAAACAATCACAAGCTGATTTCTCAAGGTGCAAAGATGAAAAATTAATTATCTCTTCATCATCATGAATCTGATGCATTTAAAAATAACATTTGAGTCTATTTATACATATTGTACCCTCTCTATCATCCTCTCCATCAAATATTGACATGTCAAGTTTTAGCTTATGCATGAACCCATTAAAGGAACCAATATTCGACAAATGTTGTGGGGGTGGAAAAGAAGAGTGGGAATTTGGGCTACTTACTCCCTTATTCATGTTTTTCATTACTTCAAATTGGATCTTGAGTTGCTCATGGTCTCTATCTCACTCCTTTATTCTGAGTCCCAAATTGTCTATTTTTGTATCTAACAGTTGATGTTTTTGGAGATTGTTATGTCCATCTCATTGATTGTTTTTTAAAACATTTCAATCATTTCCTCCATAAACTCTTTTATATCATCATTTTTCTCTGTAGTAGAAGGGGTGTTTCGTATAAAGTTTTTGACCTTCCTTTACATTTATGAACTTCTCATGATTCTAAGACTTCTAATATAATTTCACACAAATTTCAAGCATGGGTTTTAGTGGGAGGTCACCATGTTGGGGTGATTTTTTTAGCAAGGTTGTTTCCCCTTTGAACTGTGAGCCTATACAAGCATGACCTATGAATTGGGTAATGGAAACCCTTCGTAATATAATAGGATAGAAAGTGTAGCACAATTTGTGGAGACTGCACGTTATGTACCATGAGCATGAGAGATTTATGGAGCCTTGGGTTTGAATAGCTATACCATGAAATGAGAAGAAGAAGAATTTGTGAGTAGTGAAATTCCTTCTCTGATACCAACTTGGAGGTTACCACATATGCTTATAAAAATATATATGATATTTATTTCAAAGTTGACCATTACATAATTCCCAAATTACTACTTATACAATTGAATAAGTAGAGTTGTGACTCTTCCAAAAAGGAGATGACTATTCGGAGTTTAGTTAATTAATCATTTACCTAATATAATATATTTGGGCATATTACCCACTCAGTTATATTCAAGTATTTTGGATGAAGGAAACATCCCTTATCTACCTTCATTTAATCTACTACAATCATATTGTATTAATAGTTTGCTACCCACTCCTTTTTTTATTGCCTTTTCTTCAACCAAAATGACCTTTTCTTTAGTTCATTTTTCTTTGACAAAGGTTATCTTGGTGGCCTTAGGTTGAGTTAATATTTTAAGAGATGAGCCACATTACTCACTTCCTCATGTCCATGGAAACCTCAATCTCCATGAATGACCCTATGTTCATATACAATTGGGTTTACAATCCCTTAGCTTCCCTTTCCTAGCCCTTGTCCATTGTAACCCATTTGTCTCGTGATTTTGGAACCAACACCTCTAGTATTCTTTTCAAAATTACCAAAGGTGTCCTTTAAGGAATATTGAGAAAGGTTAGTGGAGTGTGATCTTACAATGTCTATCTTAGTCACGATGTTGGATTTTGTAGTCACAATGGAAGGTTCTTATGCATCATTGGTTTCTTGGACATCTCCTTGTAGCTTAGATAATGTCTACTCCTTCTCTACCAATTATTGGTATAGTTGATCCAAGATCTAAGTGAGTCTCTCCTCTTACCAATCATCTAGTTGAATAACTCTCTCCCAATTGCAAGAGATGAACTTTTCTCTTTATCTTGTTCTAATATGCCATAACATTAATGAGAGTGTCATGGTGTTCAACAAAGTGTTCCTTTAACATAGGAATCAATTTTGTGGAAGTATAAAACTCCTTTTCCAACTCTATTATCGTCTCCTTCAAGTGTCAGTTCACCTCTTGGATCTACACATTGAAGCCCCTTGATTCTTATAAACTTTCTCTTTTCAACACTTTACACATGATGGGTCCACTTTCTCCTCAAAGTGTTGGCAGTTGCTTCAAGGTAAAAAATTTAAATACTTTGATACCATTATGATTCATAAACAAGGGACCTATAGCCCACACAACTCACCAACATAATGCTCTATAGAATTAAGATCCTTAAAAGTATCTACAACTTTGTCAATGTTGAGTTCAAAGATTCTCTATTGCAAATAACTTATAGGAATGAAGGAATGGCTCAATCCTAGTTTGGATTCAAAACCATCTTGCTCATGGTGGCCATGGTTAATGCCAATAACAAAGCCTCACAATATATGATGTAATAGGCCAACCAAACAAAGCATCTGGTCATAATGAAATATTAAATACATAAATACATTAATGGGTATCCATCATTCAATATACATTATGCTTTGATGTTTTTCTAATGTGGTTGACTGAAAGTTTTACAATCTTCAACCCAACACTCCATTCTATCTATGTATATTCCAAAATGGAATAGCATGCGTTTTCCAATTAATAAATAGATGCTAACAAGAATCTATGCAATTATTTTCACTTGTCATCACTATTAGCATAGCAACAAAGCATATATTGTATTTTTATGCTCAAGTAATGTTGGTTGTTTGTGCTTTTAATGTAATTAGACTAAACAACCCAACAAATGGTTGCGGGTAGTAGGGAATACTAGCTTGAGGAAATTATAGGGCTAGAGCATATTGTTACTCAACAATTAGGTGCATATGTGAGTGTATTCCCATTCCCATTATCATCAATCATATATAGTATATGTAAAACCAAATATATCACTGTTGGATATGATTCACATAGCATTCAACAATCTATTTTGATTTAGAAATTACACAAGTGGAAATTTAGGATTTTAGCTTGTACTTAAATAGACCACACGATCCAACCATTTGAATTAAGTGTCGAGGGGATCATTTGGTTGTAGTTGATATACATTGTTGTTTATTGAAGAAACATAATAAAATGGAATGGTTGTAGCTAATCAATTAATTACACCAATAATATCACCAACCCATCAATTGATCGAGGAACCAAAACATTGGCCCTATACATTCATAACAATGATGTAAATATGTTATTCATAACATTCAACAATTAATAGCAATTGAATTTAGTGTTGTGATGTATTATTACTCAACCAATTAACCAAACTACCGAATGAACACATTGGTGATTAGGCATTTGGATTTAATTTCCAAGGTAAAAGATTCAGTGACAAGCAATTAAACACACCATAGACACAACAAAGATTATTGTGGAATCCCAAATGGGAAAACCAACAAGGATGGGTTATATTTTATGCTTAGGAATTTACAACTAGAGTCATACACTCTCAACAAAGATTCATCTATTCCTACTCACTAGTAATATTTGTAGATTGCTTTGGCTCAGAGATAGTTTTGTTTAGCATGGGCAAGCTCAACTTTCCTTTGTCCTCCAATTCTCAAATAGACTTCATCCTTCACTCTTTTTCTATTGCTCTTCTTCTTCCCAAACTACATTCTTTTCCATCTCTTTTGCTAGTTTTTGCATCAAGCAAGCATTCATTTTTATAAATTATAATGTTGACTTATGGGTGATTTGTTTCACCTTCTTGTGGATTTTAGCCTTTGGTATTCAACTTGATTGCTAACTTCAAACGTTTACAAGAATTCCATTTTTAAATTTTGGATGAGAGATTGTTTCCTATCCAAGTAGAATCTGTAGGATTTCCTCATCCAAAGTGGAGTTTTCCCTTCTCATTGGGGTCTTTCCAATAAGCTATCATGCACCTAAAATAGAGTTTGTATGCAAAAGTTTTGGTCCTAGCAAGGTATATATCCAAATATTCACCACATATCCAAGTGGAAACCATATCATCTTACCTTAATTTGAATATGGAGAGTTAGTAACATGTGGATGTAAATGTGTTGAACCTGCACAAAATAGATCTAGCTAGCAAATGAAATACATAGTTTGCAGAGAAAATATGAGAAAAGAGAAGCAGGAGAGAAAGAATGGAAGAATTCTCATTAACCAAATGAATGAATGATAATTTGCACATGATATACTATGTATAACTCAACTAATGCACACTGGAGGAGAATCAATGTGTCATAGTGGTGGTCTAGAGTGATCTGGAAACACACCAACAATTACGGGAGTAAACTGCCACCTAGTATAGTCTCTCAAGAAGTTACAGGAGTGAAATGCCACCTAGTCTGAGTTAACTAGTCTCTCAATCTTTAGTTAACTGACTGGAATAGAGTGAAGTGAGGAGGGGATCAGGGAATCATGAGTAATGCACTTGTTTGGTGATAATCCCAAGGACAATGCACATTAGTTGGTGATGATCCCAATGTTGCATGGTGATGATCCCAATGTAGCATCTAGACTCCACTCAACTAATCAAATTGAAGTTTGAACTGAAGAGAATATTATCCTAGAGGAATATTCTCCTTAAACTATAGGAAACTGAATAATGACTAATAAACATGGGGAAAACCTTAGGAAAAAGAAATCCTAGGTGTGTGTGAAGTATCTCCAACACCCCCCTTGAACATCACTATGGTGAAAATAAAGAAAGGGTCCCAGCAACGAGGCCATGTTAGGGACCCAAATAAAAAATATACACTGAAAGAAATGAGGAAAGGGGGAAAACTTCGGGGAACCCCCCCCCCCCCCCCACCCCCCCTCAAAGTAAAATGTATGTAAAAATAATAACTAACAGTTGTTAGGAAATGGTGTCCTTCACTTCAAGACGACTGCGTAGAGAATGGAACTTCTGCTTAGTGAAGGTCTTGGTGAAGATGTCTGCAGTCTATTCTATTGAAGGATAGAACTACAGGTCAATGATCTCCTCTTGTAATAATTCTCATATGTAATGCATGTGGATCTCGATGTGCTTCATTCGTTGCCTCTGAACTGGATCTCTGCAGAAATTTAGAGTGCTCTGGTTGTCACACCAGATGACGATCGGTCGATGAAACTGAATTCCCAACTCAATGAGAAAATGTTGTAGCCACATATCCTAAATGGTTATGTTAACTACCCCTTTGTACTCTACCTCAGTTGAATATAGAGAAATAACATCCTTCTTGCCCGATGAACAGAGAGGCCCGAAACCAAAACTAAGAGAGTAACCAGATGTGGACTTGTGATCAATGTTATCGCCAAACCAGTTAGAATCAGTGAATCCAATGAAGTCCAATGTAGATTTTGTTGCATAGTGAATCCCAAAGGTGATGGTGCCCTGTACATATCGAAGGATATGCTTTGTATCCTTCCAATGTAGCTCATGCAGCTCCTACATGAACCTAGAGACTGCTCCAACTGCATAGGATATTTTTGGTTTGGATTGTGTGAGATACAACAAGATCCCCACTAGTTGTTTTTACAAGGTGTTGTCAACCAATGGAGTGTCCCCACCATCCTCAAGTCTGAATCCTGGTAGGAAAGGAGTCGGGGCAGACTTGCAAACCGTCATGTGAAATCTCTCAAGGTGATCCCATGCATACTTGGCCTAAGAAAGTTTGATGCATGATGCATCCTCACTGATCACAAGTCCAAGGAATAAATATAGCGGACCCATGTCTGTCATCAAGAACCTGTCATGAAAAATCCTCTTGACTAGAGCAATCGTTGAAGTCGAGCAACTAGTGATCAACAAATCATCAACATACAGAACTAGGAGTAGAATCGAATCATGTGTCCTGAGCATGTAAACATTTGGGTCTGAATTACAATTTACAAAGTTCTATGACAGAAGGTAGGAGTCCATATTTCCATACCATGCCCTCGGAGCCTGCTTGAGGCCATAAAGAGACTTCTTCAATCGATATACCAAAGATGAATCTTGGATAAATCCCTAGGGTTGCTCCATATAGATCTTCTCAGAGAGATCTTCGTGAAGAAATGCATTCTCCACGTCCATATGATGGAATTCCCATCCTTTGGTTTCCACAATGGCAAGTGAAAAACATATGGAATCCATCTTCGCTACTGGATCGAAGGTCTCATCATAGTCAATATTGTGCACTTGTTGGAAGCTTTTGGAAACTAACCTGGCTTTGTATCTACTAACCTATCCATTTGTTGTGCTTTTGGTCCTATATACCCATCTACACTTGAAAAGTTTCTTTCCTACGGAAAGGGGAACCAAATCCCAAGCTTGGTTCTTGAGGAGGGAGTTGTACTCCTCCTGCATGGTGGATTCGCAAAAGGGATTTTTAGCAGCCTCACCATAGGACTGTGGATCTGAAGACTAAACCAAGAAAAGAATCCTGGGTGGCATCATTTCAATGGTAGTGAGTGCAAGAGGATGCTCCTCGAAATTAGATCTATTCTTCCTAGTATCATCTAGATCCCCAACAAGATCTCCTGCATCCTGAAGAGTAGTCTTGGCCCACTTGGGCCTCAGCTCTGGCTTTTCATCTGCATTTGCATGCACTGACTCTACATATGATTGTATTGAATTTTTATCTGGATCATCTAAATCCTCTAAATCATAACTCTCAATTGAAGAAGATTTTGCATGTGTATGCTCATCATCTCTGACAGGTGGAAGAACAAAAGTGTCTGTATGCGGTTGTTGAGGTACATGCGAGATGATTTTCTTGAATTGGACACTATGCTCAAGGATGAGTCGGTTTGAGGAAATATCAATGAGTTGATATCCCTTCACACCATCGAGGTATCCAACAAATATACACTCTATGCTCTGTGGACCAAGTGCCTTCCTCTTCTCATAAGGAATCTTGGCCCATGCACGTGAATTAAAAATATGGAAGTGGGTCACTTCCGTTTTGAGGTTGCTCCAAGCCTCGTAGGGGGTGTTATCCTTGACAGATCTATGGGTATATCTGTTTTGGATGTAGGTTTCACAATTAAGTGCTTCAGCTCATAATCTTTGTGGAAGTGACTTTTCATGTAGCATGCAAGATGCCATCTCTTTTAGAGATCTATTTTTCCGCTCAGCAACTCCGTTTTGTTGCGAAGTATAAGAAGTTTTGTGTTGCAACTAAATCTTGGCCTCATGACAAATATTTTGTATCTCATGGTTGACATAATATCCCCCATTATTTGTTCGGAGGACTTTAATTTTCTTTCCTAATTGTGTCACAAGAAGAGCTTTGAAATCTTTGAGGTGTTGAAAGACCTATGATTTTTGCCTGAGAAAGAAAATCCATGTGAAGCATGAGAAATCATCAACAAAAATGAGCACAGACCTTGCTTTATTGATTGATGGATGCGGAAAAGGGCCCATTAGATCACTATGGATCAGATCTAAAGGAAAGGAAGCCTTTTGAGTCTTTCCTTTGTCGAATTTCTCTTGAGGGTGTTTTCCAAGAACACATCCCTCACAAATTCCTTTGGAGAAGTGGATGTCAAGTAGACCATCAACCATTCTCTACTTTATAAGTTGTTGCATATATCTGAAATTTAAATGCCCAAACCTTTAGTGCCATATCCTACTGCTTTCATCAGCATGGGTAAGTAGTAATGCAGAATCTAGTTCAATAAATTCAGAAAATGTGTAGAGTCTAGATTGATGATTTACCTCATCGGTAGCAACCTTGGAATTGGTTTTCATGTCATATATATCCACTACATCAAGTGTGAATATGAATCTCTTTCTGGTGCCAGAGTTTTTCATCTAATACATGGAGAGAAGATTGACGAAAAGTTTGGGAACGTGTAGCACAATCGCAAAGCTTTCGTTTGTTAGTTCGATTCTTTCTTTGTCGATGACCTCGATTGGAGTGTTTTCCCCCATCAAAATAGGAGTACCTTTGCATGCATCCAATGAAGGGTAGACTTCTTTTGTGGCTGCCATGTTGTGTGATGCACTTGAATCTACGATCCAAGCATAGGGAGAGAAGTTGATGGCAATCAAAGCATGGCTAGAATTGCCTTTCTTAGGATTATGATCTTCTGGCTTCTTCTTCTTGGAACCCTCGGGGATGCGATCTCCAAGGTTGTTTTGCTGAATTATTTGGGCCATTTGATCTATTTGTTTCTACATACATGCGGATTCTGGATGGAATCCTTTATGGAAGTAAGTGCATTTCTCCCCTTTTTTTCCCTTTCCACCTTTGGATCCAGAGGCATCGTTGAAGGGTTTTTAGTACCCTTCCTTCTTTGGATTTGCATGTTCTTTCCTTTTTTCTTTGTCTTTATATTTCTGATTTCGATTACTGCTACCATCATACATAGTAAGTGCATGCACCTTTGGGCCTTTTATTTTTCCCATGTTGATAAGCTTGTTCTACTCATGTGTCAGAGATTCAATAAAGACCTCAAGAGAGGGAATCTTCCAGGTGGCTCTAGAGGTGAGCCTAATTCAATGAAATATGGATACAAACACTGAGTATTCTGGACCAAGTTTGGAGAGATTGGTGAAAACCATTTGTTTCTCCTCCTTAGATTTATCAACTCTACAAGCCTTGAGTTGTGACAACAAATCCTTATATTTGGTAAAAAAATCTTGGAGATTGTCGAAGGTTTTTGGATCCAAAGTGAGCAATTCCACCTTGATCATGTGTCCCCTCATCTCATCTTGTTTTCCAAAAATCTATTCCATGGTGGTCCAAGATTCATTGGGCGTTTTACAGGAGGATATGTGAAAGAGGAGTTTAGGAGAAATGAGACTGCAAATAGTTCCAAACGCTTCATCCATTTGATTCTGATACTTGCATTTTTCTATGGCTAATGTGGGTTCGGTCTCTGTGTCCATGGTTAACTTGTATAATCCTCTACCTTGAATATGCACTATCATATTCTCTTTCCATGCAAAGAAATTGTACAGTGTAAGAATGAATTCTTTTAGAAATTCCATTTTTCCGCTATCTTCAATCTTCGGTACCTGTAAAAATAATTTGGTGTGTCTTTTCCCTAGAAATTCATCGGCTCTAATACCATGTAAATGTGTTGAACCTGCACAAAATAGATCTAGCTATCAAATGACATACACAGTTTGTGGAGAAAATATGAGAAAAGAGAAGAATGAGAGAAAGAATGGAAGAATTATCATTAACCAAATGAATGAATGATAATTTACACATGATATACTTTGTATAACTCAACTAATGCACACTGGAGGAGAACCAATGTGCCATAGTGGTGGTCTAGAGTGATTTGGTAACACACCAACAATTACAGAAGTAAACTACCACCTAGTCTAGTCTCTCAGGCAGTTACGGGAGTGAACTGCCACCTAGTCTGAGTTAACTAGTCTCTTAGTCTTCAATTCACTGACTGAGACAGAGTGAAGCGAGGAGGAGATTAGGGAATCGTGAGTAATGTGCTAGTATGGTGATAATCCCAAGGACAATGTGCATTAGCTGGTGATGATCCCAATGTTGCATGGTGATAATCCCAATGTGGCATCTAGACTCCACTCAACTGATCAAACTGAAGTGTCAACTGGAGAGAATATTCTCCTAGAGAAATATTCTCCCTAAACTATAGGACACTGAATAATGACTAATAAACATAGGGAAAACCTTAGGAAAAATAAATCCTGGGTGTGTGTGAAGTATCTCCAATAGTGGAATCCCTTGGAGATTTCTAACGCATTACAAAGGTTCCAATAGGATTAAAACCCCTAAACGTAACCCTAATTATAGCCATAAAAAAAAAATAGTAGAAGGGGGGAAGGGGTTCACTTTTCACTAGTCGCCAACTAATCCATAATATGAGGGGTCTAGACTATATATGAATAAAGCAAAGAAACAAAGCATATTATAAAGGAATGTAGAAAGAAACCAAGTCTCATAGCATTATAATAAGCTAGTACAAATTTGTAATATGTATTGTAATCTCCATAATATAAAAAGATAGAAGACACCATCCTTTATTAAATATTGATTTTTCCTTATATTTTTCCAAGGTAATATTAATGTTCCATAGTGTGGTTTTTCGATTATAATCTATTTCATATATCGTAATAGTTAAAATTTCTAATAATATATTTTATTTATATTAAAACATTAAAACTACAAAAATATAATTACATAATTAATAATTAAAATTAGGTTGATCATAATCATTTTAAATTTAAATCTATTTTAACCAACCAAAAATTAAAATATCAAAACATTTAGCACCACACTCCCCCATACACACTTTATTTCATTTTAATATAACTTAAACATTTTCAAAGGTTCCTTATTCATCCATCATCTACTCTCTTCATATTTGATGACCTGAGATTATTCTTATGTTGTCTGGGGCGAATGAGCTTGGGTTAGCATGGCCAAGAAAGAGTTGCGCATTCATCATGTTGTTCTCAGTGCGTATTAATAGAATAATGGTCACCCTCGTTGAGAGTTAAGGGGTCTCTATGGAGTTGTCTTCTTGTACTTGTGGAAAAGATGGGTTGACTTAGACTAGATTGTACAATGATTTATTAATGTCTTGCCAACATGAACGCTAGTGGGGCGTTCTTTATTGTTGGGAGAACTACCATTGTGGGCCGTGGAGAGATTTCAACGATAATATCTTTGTATGTGGGTCTTACTTGGCTTAAAAGTGATATTCATTATGGATGCTTATGGCTTCATGATAAATCGTTATCCATTAACTCTTCCTATCTTTGAAATAAAAAGAGAATGAGTGTCTAAATTTAATTCAGAAAGAGGGAAATAAGTGTAAGGTTCAATTATCCATTAACTCTTTTTATATTTGAAAAAAAAAGAAGTGTCTAAATTTAATTGAGAAAGAGGAAAATAAATGTAAGGTTAAATTTAAAGAGTAGAATAAATTTTGAAAAGAAATAAGTGTATGGTTCAATTTAAAGAGGAGATAAGATAAAGAAGAAAAACCAAATATTTATGAGAAAGATAGAAATAGTGATAAAAAGAGTCCTCTATAAATTGAGAAAAGGTAAATAATACATCATAATATATTTTGAATTCAAAAATAAAATGTGAACTTTAAATAATGAAAGAGATTTAACACCAAATACTCCTTTAACACTCAACA
>JZKD02S1876740.1:2027-22125 GCA_000966675.3 Picea glauca | reverse complement strand
ATTAACAAAAATAACAATACACCAATACCTAAATATTTATTGTATTTATGTAATCATATATTATCTATTAAAATATAATTAAAGGTAAATGATATAATTAAGTTATGGAAATGAAACTGAATTTATTGTTTTATTTATACATTTAATATTATTATTAACATTAATATAATATATTTCCACCTAAATCTATATTGTGAAATGTTTTTTAAAATATATTAGTGATTAACAAAAATAACAATACATCAATACCTAAATATTTATTGTATTTATATAATCATATATTATCTATTAAAATATAATTAAAGGTAAATGATATAATTAAGTTATGGAAATGAAACTGAATTTATTATTTTATTTATACATTTGTTTATTATTTTAGGGTTATTTTCATATTAATAAGAATCTAAAACATAATTTATTTTCACAAATTTGTTCTATCTTGATGATAGATCATAATTGTTGGTTCAAAATGTTGGAAATTAAAAATGATTGCAATAAGTTAAGAAAAACTTTCAAGCGATCATATGATTGCAAAAGTATCACATTTAATAATTAATGTCAATGCCTAAATTTAAAGGAGATGAAGATGGAATTGATCCTAAAGAATGGTCAAGGATTGCAAAGGAAAATGATATCATGTCATGTTTTTATATTGGCAATGAAACTTTTAAGTGGTAGACGAGTCTTGATGGTGATATTAGATTAAATGCCACATGGAAAGTATTTGAAGAGTTGTTCTCAAATAAATAGATCATGGACACAAAAATGGAGGCTATGCATAAAATTTGAGATAAATTAAAGGAAGAAAAAGAAACGATCAAGAATAATCGTTATGTTTTTTCAAATATATGTTCGAAGCATTCATTAAAAAGGTTCATATATATATATATATATATATATATATATCAAAGGAAGGTGGGAAAAGGGTTGAGTCAAGGGAAGAATTGAAAAAGAAAGATATAGAAATCCAAAGGTTGCATAAGCATAATCAAGACCTTATTCATGATGTTAAGAATATGAAAAAGTGTCTACAAAATTATGAATCAAATAATATAGATGAATATATTACCAAAAAAACTAAAGAGATTACTACCAAAAGACTTGAAGAGGGAAATTGCAAGAAGGTTGACGAAGTCTTAAATACTAATGAGGTAAAATTAGAAATGCAATCTAGAATTGAAGAAGGAGATAAGAATTTGATGGATGTCATCACATTGAAACTTCCAGGAGAAGATTGAATAAGTTCATTGGAAAATACTTGAAGAAGTTGAGCTCTAGATTGAGGATGTCCACGTCAAATATGATGGTATTATGTCAAAGGCGAAAGTAATCAAAGACCAAGCACATGGGATACAAGAACCATTGTCTCTAAAAATAGCATTGATGACATGTGTGTTTATAATGAAGGAAAACCATCAAAGTTGAAACCATATCGACACCCTTGTTACCAATAAAGTTTACAAGAAAGACAAGAAGATCGACATCGACATTACCAAAGGAGAAGATGGAATAATCAACAATATTTATGAAATAATAAATCACAAAATCATTATTCAACAAAATATTATCAGAGACCAACAACTACAACAAATTGAAGAAGTTACAACAACAAAACACAGAATCAAAGGAAATAAAATCATTCAACAACCAACTATCGGAGTGGATGGTCATTGGTTTGGCTCCTTCAAACAAGTCATCTTACTATTTTCACTCTAACTTATTATTTTTTTCTTTGATACCAAATGTTATGTACCAAATCCTTAAAATATCATAATAAACTAGAGTACACACATTGTACACAAAATGTGAATGTGGAGGACAAATCCAAAAGATCATCCTTATATAATAGGATAATCTTATCTACATAAACCCAATACATCCATATATCCAAATCATATGTCCATGTCTCCATAATGACTATAAAAACCTCTATGTATGTCAATTATCACTCATTTCACATGTGGTCCCTTTATTAGACCAATCCCTATTACACATGCATTTACCCCATTGTGTCAATTAGGTTTAACCTAGGCAATTGTGAGAATGAGTGTTATCCTCTCCCCTTAGGTTCAATTCCCACAAGGGACATTTTGATCTCGTAATGAGTATATTGTTGTAATGACCTTGAAACCTATGCTTACAAAGCCTCAAGTTTATGTAGAATCCAATTTACCATGGGAACCATCTTTGGAATGAGGAGACGTGCTTGATAGATTTCCTTGGGATCTATATTTCACAATTTAATAATTGATAATAATAATAATATATTTATCTCATTGCCTATACATTTAACCCATATATGCCCCCCTTGGGGTCATATCAAATTCCATAAAATTTTCCATAATGTTGATAATGTGGTGTTCCTTAACCCTTGAAAATTGGAACACAACCAAGAACATAGAGAATAAAATTGCAAATTAGCCAGAAATTAGAGACAATAAGACAAAATCTGTAAAAATATTGTTGTATATTGATAATACGAAGAAGAATACAATGCTCACTTACCTCTTAAGGTGGGGAAACCTTCCATTGAGTAGAGATCCAAATACACAACACAAGACACACATTCCTTAGTCTCTTATCTCTATAGATAACTTTTACATAAAAAAGAAAGCCAAACTACTTGTTGTCTCGTCACTAATGGGTGCCAACTACCTATTGAGCCTTATAAATTGGACCCTTTTACATTGAATATCTACCCACTACTATCTAATGGGACTTATTCAAAGAGGATGGACACACAAAATAATTAACTAACTCATATGTAGCCTAAAGTAGGGATGTTAAGGTAGGACCCGAACATGCCCTCCCCCTTCAAAAGAAATGTTTTCCTCAAGACTGAAGATGAGAAAATTGTTGCAAGATCGTGGTTGATTCCCATGTGGCATCTTCAGGTGTCATGTCTTTCCACTAGATCAATACTTCACAAATCATGCACTAACACAATTGACGCTCTCTCATATCCAATATTGTTACATACTATAGCTAAATGGAGCCTTCTTCATCAAGTTCTAGTAGGTTAGTTTGTATCTTGCTCTTTGATCCTATGACATTTTTTAGATAAGACACATGAAATAATAGATGGATCTTGAAGTGGGATGGAAGATTCAGTTTGTATGCCATTTGTCCAATGAGCTAGATGATCTCATAGGGTCCATATAACTTGCATGCTAAATTTTGAGGTGTTTTGTCTTTAGGTGATGTTCTTTTATGGGGTTGAAGTCAAAGAAATGCATGATCCCCTATACAAAATACCATTATGAGTGATGTTGTTCCACTTTTTTCTTCATTCTATTTTGATCCATAACCAAATTTTCCTTTAGTATACAGAGAATGGCTTCTCTAGTGTGGAGTGTGTGATCCATTGCTTGAAACTTGGAAGCGTCTGGTAAATATGAAGTGACTAATAATGGTTTATGTCCATAAATCATTTCATATGGGGTCATTTTGTTAGCTCTGTGATAATATGATTGTACCACCATTCTATGATGAGAAGCCATTGTGCCCCTTGGTGTGCATTTTTAGAGGTGAAGCATCTCAAATAGGTTTCTAGGAACTTGTTGACCACTTATGTTTGACCATTTGTTTGGGGTTGTTTTTCCATTAATGCAGTCACCCTATTTTCTTCTCTCAATCCCTACAAAAACCAGGTGGCTTCCCACATAGTACACAACTAATGACATACTAAATATAACATAAATTAACAGTTAAATAATGCCATGGATTATTTATTATTAGAGGAAAATAAAATGAATAATAAAATAAATGGATAGGAACATGAATGTATTTATTAATTAGAATAGAAATTTGTTTACAAACTTATTACATCTCAGACAAATATGGAACAATTCTCCCCTATGTTTCTGGCTCCTTTGTTGTCGTTTCTCTTTTCCTCTTTCTTCTTGTGCGGAAATGGAATCAATCTTGATGAAAAATTCTCTCTATGTCGAACCGATATGAACCCCTTTGCATTGTTTTCTTTCCCCCTTTATATTTTTGTTTCTTGGCAAATGAAATGTCCAGACCCTTCAAATTCCCCAACTATTTCTTTCTTTTTGTTCTTGGGTAGTTACATGGGACCAATATTTCAAAAATTGTTTTCTAATTATTAAGTTAACAAGAATAAACGGTCGTGGTGACTTAAACACTTTGTTTTATCCTATTAAATCATCCTAAAATTTTTCATGGTCTTTTTACCATACACGTGGAGCTAAAAATGTAAAATTCATAATTAAGATGTGTGTTGCAGCAACGTTACAACATATGTTGCAACAATCATCGCAACAATTGTTACAACAATGTTACAACAATTGTTGTTACAATGTTGCAACAATTGTTACAACAATAGAAATTTGACACTTATTTCTTCCTATAATTTATTAACTTAAACTTGAAATATTTTTGGGTTGATGCAGATTTCTTGAGGCCAAAGATGCTCCCACATCAAACATCCTTGGTAAGAAAAACATGAGCCCCATCTCATGTGGATGAAACTGTAGATCTAATTGAGGATGAAGATCCTTTTGGGCACTCTAACTACTTTTCAGAAACCCATGATGCATCTTCAAAACCCTTCTTTCTCCATTTGACTAAATATTCAAAATATTTTTTATTTCGAGTCTTCTTGCAAATCCTCTTCGCCAAAACGTGTTCCAATTCTTCAGTTGGTTTAACAAGCAATTGTTTCTTCCATTTAGGCATGGTTTCTTCATTATCATTCTCATATCCCTCATGAAACTTGTATAAGTAAACCACATTAAATATTGGATAAATGCCAAAACATTATGGTAATTCTAACTTGTAAGAATTATCAAAAATATTTCTCAAAATTATGCATGGCCCAATTTTTTTGTAGTTAAGCTTACTATACTTACCTCTGGGAAATATTTCCTTCCTCAAGTGCGCCATTTCTAGCTCTCCTTATTCAAAAACTTTTCGTCTTCTTCACGTTTCTTCACCTTATTTATACTTGGTATTTCTCTATTATAGCTTTCTTTTAACCTGCTCATGCATTTCCTACATGTAGCTCTCTGCGAATTCACTTGCATCAACACTCCTTTTGTCCTCCAAATTAGGAAAATTAACTAAATCAACAACTCCTTTTAGTGACCTACAATAAATAATCTGAAATGGAATCTTTCCTACAAATATATTAACAAAATCATTATAAGCAAATTCATCATGCACCAAGATCAAATCCCATTGTCCTATCTTATCCCCACTCAAACTCCTTAACAAATTTCCAATACTTTGGTTCACTACCTCGATCTTTCCATCCATTTGAGGATGACATGTTGAATTGTACAACAATTTGGAACCCATCTTTTTCGAAAGTATCCTCCAAAAATTTCCAACAAATCTTATATCCCTGTCAAAAGTGATACTTCTTGGCAGCCCATGTAATATCACAATCTCTCTAAAAAAAAAAAACTTTAATAGTGTCATTGGTATTCTTACATGGTATGAAATGCACCATCTTGGAAAATATTTCCACTACAACCATCATAGAGTCATGATCGCTTTGTTTCCTAGGGAGTCCCAAAATAAATTTCACACTTATATCTTCCCATGGTCTCTCAAGTACCAATAATGGTGTATACAATCCTATGTTTTGACTCTTTCCTTTGGAAAATTGACACATTCTGCAACACTCAACAAACTTCTTAACATCCTTGTTAATCCTAGGCCAAAAGTGTCTTTCTCTCACCAATTTCGTAGTCTTATCAATTCCAAAATGTCCACCTAAACCTTCGCTATGGATCTCTCTAATAAGATTCATCCTCAATGAGATTTTTGGAATGAACAAACTTTGGTTCTTGACGAAAATCAAAATGTCATCTAAGTACACAACAACAAAATTACCCAAAAATGGTTTCAAAACTTCATTCATAACTCTCATGAATGTGTTGGGTGCATTAGTTAGTCCAAATGGCATACTAACCACTCAAACAACCCATCCTTTATCTTGAATTTTGTCTTCCATTAATCACCTTCCCTTATCTGAAATATGATGGTAACCACTCTTCAAATAAATATTTGAAAAGTAGTTGGGCCCACTCAAACAATCCATGAGGTCATCCATCTTTGGTAAAGGAAATTTTTACTTGATAGTAATCTTGTTAATATCTCGGGAACCAATACACATTATCCATTCACCTCCTTTCTTGGGTGTAAAAACTGTAGGTACAACATCAAACTCTCTGATTAATTCTATGTCAAGAAACTCTTGCACATACTTATTTATTTCTTCATTTTCTGCTAGTCATTCGATAAGGAGCTTTATTAGGTAGGCTTGATCCTAGTATCAAATCAATATGATTTTATATACTTCTTAAGGGAGGTAAAATTGATGGTAAATAATCTCCAACAATATCCTTAAACTCATTCAACAAAGCTTGAATTTCCAGTGGCACAAGACTCATTTTTTATTCTCCAAAACTTCTCTTGGTACTAAGGCCAAACATAAATTATTCCTCTTTTGTTCTCTCAATAATTCCTTAGTCAAACACAACATAATGCGACTACTAATGCAAATATTTATGTTGTCCTTTTCTTTGTTATCATTAACTGATCCAAAAATGATCTTTTAAATGACTGTGGTTGAGTTATTATGCATTTTTTACTTAACCAATTAAGGAAGATTAATGAAAGAGGGAGAAGATATGAGAATATACCACATCCATAAAAAAATATACAGATCTGAACATAAGAATGAATAACAAAAAAACATAACAAGAGAAGTGATAATGGAGTTCGACAATCTCGCCTATGTCTCCGGGCCTTTGTCTCAGTGGGTGAGGCTTCTTTATTTATGTTCAAAGATCAATAAGTACATCACAATAGTGCCATAAGGCTACAAGACTGATTTGGTCTTGTTCTCCCAAATCTCTAGAACCCAACAGAAGAAATGACACTCAAAATGGATGACCGAAGCTCCCAAAAATGGACCACAAAGGTGTGCTCCTCAACAACTTCCCTGCATAAAAATGGCTTTGGCTTGGATTTCCTTCAACATAAATCTGCTATGACTATCCTCCATGGCCTCAAGAAGGCCTGTTTTATATATATTTGGGGTTGTTTATCATCTCCCAACTTCCCTCGAGATCTGGCCTCAAAAAGGACCCAATATCCCCCCAAAATGGGCCAAATCCTCCATTAATAAGCATAAAGTCAATAAAACTCCATAAACATATGGTAAAAACCCACTTTTAGCAAAAATATGGGTTGAATCCCCCAAATTTAGGAGTGTGCCCCCTCTAAATCAGGTCATATGGATAAGAGATGGCCAAGAAACATCCCAAAGGGCTGTGCGTTGGCCCCTCATCCTGAAATCCTTGGTCACATGGCACCATTCAATAGGACTACACCCTCTATTCTCGCGCCTAGCCTCTGGTTCTAACCCCGAGTCATATGGGGACTGGCGCTTAACATCTGCACTGGGGTTATGTGTATGGTGATCGCGCCCTTTTACATCGTGGTCACATTAACCAATTAAATCGTGAGCTAGGGCTTAGACCCAACCCCTTTTCGCCCTCCATACTTTTGCATACACTTTATTTAAAATAAAGTGGGTTTGATATAATAAGTCAAACCTTTGGCGCATTGGTAATCTACCCCTTTCTCAAAGAATTGTTCGACCAATAGGTCATGGGGTCAAACCCCATGAGATCCAAAATAATTTTTCCATTCAACTAGTGATGGGGTGCCACATGGCACCCTTTCATTGGTCCTCAATGATGTCACTTGTCAACTCTGTATTGGTCCACCATGTGCCACTTGGTGAAGTGGGATTGGTCCCTTTCACTGCCCAGTCACCCTGTTGTTGTGCTTCCACATGTCACTTTGCTAATTTCAGCATGATGACATCAGTAGGACATCATGTTGACATCATCATTGACTTTTGTCAGTTGACCTATTGATTTTTTAGTTGTTTGGGAAAATGGACAGAGTGTGATAACTCTCTCATACAACGTCTGTTTGAGAAAGTAAATATATGGTCGGAATCAACGCGACGAGCCGATCGCAATGGAATTGGTTTCATTCAATTCCAAGAACTTTCATTTTTTAGCCTTTTCTGGACCTGGGAAGCCTCCTAGATCCGATTTTGGATCATTACCACTCAACTTAGTCTCCAACATTGGGTCCAATCTGTATCATTTTCCATCCTTTAAAAATTCACAAGTATTCTTCCTCCCATCATGGAAAACTTTTCTTCCAAACAACCATGGTATTCCGAGTAGTATGTGACAAACATCCATCTCTACTATGTCACATGATACTTTCTCACTAAACTTTCCAATCTGAAAACTGAACAAGCATTTCTGATTCATAGTCACCTGTTATCCTCTTTTCAACCATGAGGCCTTGTACGGATTTGGATGTGGAATGATTTTCAACTTTAATTTTTCCATTACTTCTGTGGATACTAAATTTTTTGTACTTCCTCCATCTATGAAAAGATAACAACACTTATCTCGAATATTGCATTTAGTTTTGAACAATTTCTTTCTATATTCAAGCTCTTCTATTGTCTTTGTCTCAGGATTGAGTAATACTCTTATAAACATCAATTTTTCTCCTTTCTCTTGCTTAAGTACTTCCACATTTCTACCAACAACTATTGTCTCATCCTCTTGGGTAACGTGTGTCCTAGCCTCAGTTCTTCTCACTGCATTTTGTCTCTATGGATATTCTGATGCTTTGTGACCCTCTACACCACATCTATAACATGTAATCACATACTTACCTCGACCAAACCTCTTCCTCTTCCAGTGCTTCTTCCTCCTTTTGTATTCTGTTTGTTGGTCACTTCATCCTCCTTTTTACTATCTTTAGCAGCACTTGTTTTTCCTCTACCTCTAGTTCCTTTTCCCCAGAACTTCTGCCTCAATCTTCTGTCAATATTTTCTTCCACCTTCAAAGCAACTTGACAGGATTCATCTACATTGTGAAAGTAATGTGTAATCATCTCATCCTAAATATGCTACTTCAAACCATTCACATATCTCTCCACTCTTTGATACTATGGTTCTTTAATTCCTCATCTAAGGGATAGGTTGAAAAAATCCTATGTATATTCACAAATAGATGTCTCTTTCTACCTCAAGTTTTTCACCTGCTTGCACAAATTCTATTGATAATCTATAGGTACAAATTTCTCTTTAATTTTGATCACCATATTCATCAAGGTTTTAATATTTCCTCATCGGTTATCTACTCTATCTTTCTACAGTATATCCCACAATAATGCAACATGACCTTTCATCTTCATCATGGAAAATCGAAACCGATTGGGGTCTTGGATATTTTCATACTCAAAATATCTTTTGAGCTCTTCTATCTAATCAATGAGAGTCTCTACTTTCAAACTACTATCACAATATGAAACTTCTACTATTACACTACCTCTATCTTTCAGAAAAAAATATTAATTGTGTTGTTAGGTCAGCTTCCTCGACATTTATCTCTACTTCTTCAGGCTCATCTCCAGTTTCTAAATCTATTTCAACATCTCCATACCTTCTAGTTTCCAGTTCTTCAATCCTCCTTCGTAATTCCTCTAGTTCTCTAGCACCCCCTGATCCAGATTATTTTTGGAATGAAATGAAAGAAGAGATAATACAATGAAATACTCATGAAAATTTCCAGAAGTAGAGAAATACAACAATACACGATTTCTATTAATGAAAGAATTGTAAAGAGACTGTAAAAAAACAGAGTGCAAGACTCGCTAGAATGGTGGCAACTTTATCTCTGAAAAGAGATGTGACGGCTACGCTCGTTCACAAGAAGATGATTACAATCAGGCTCTGAAGGCCTTTTTATGATAACATGAATGCCAAAACCATAGACATCCAAAAACCTAACCCTAGGAGATGAAACACCAAAAGTCATGTGGGCCCCGCTGGGGTAAGTTAGTACATTAACTTCCCGAGTTCGTAAATTTTGCATACCATCTATGTTTTAGGTGCGTGATAGCTCGTTGGAAAGGTATTTTCGAGAACTACACATTATTCCATCAAAATCTGACTCCATCTACAGTTTGATTGTGGCAAGCCAATAAAACACTATTTAGAGCCCCAAAATGGCCCTGGAAGTACAAAAAGATGTACTAACATGAAAAATTTCAAGATAAGCCAACTGGAATAGGTGGACGGCCACCAATATCCACCTAGATGTTGTGTAGGGCTTCAGGACAGCCCTTTAAGTGCATAACCCATAATTACAAAGAAATGTCCCCATTACAAAGATACGTGTTGAACTAAAAATTGTCCAAATGAGCTAGTTGGAATATGAAACAGGTGGGTGGCCACCAATATTCACCTAGATCAATCCTCCCCCCTTAGGAATAAATGGTATCCATTGTGTTGAGTACCCAGGGAAGAGGGGAAAACATTTTATGAATCATAATATTGGTGAGTTGTGTGTCTTATTAGAGAAGTTGCAATGCTTAGTCTATGGAAGGTTATCATGAAATTTTTGTTGGCGGGGTTGAGCCTATTCCACCAACCTGTTGTCTCTAGGTTTGACAGAGCATTGTGTAGACACCATTGTAGGTGAAGAAAAATATCTTCTTTCCCTTTGAAAATATTTTTTTGTTGGATAGAAGGTGTTGAGGATGCAGTGGTTCTAGTGGCCTTATGTGCATCCTTTGAACAAACTGTGAAGAGGATGAATATTGCAGTATGAGAGATTACCTTCCGAAACTGTTTTGGTGGAAAAGTAGTCGGAACTACCTCTGGTATCCTATAGAGTTGACCTCCCATAGTAATAATGACAGTACAAGGTCTAGACTCACAAAAAACATGACGTTTCCACATATATGGTTGGCCCAAAAGAACATCATGGACATTAAGAGGGGAAACATCACACATGACCTCATCCTTGAAGGGTTGGATTCCATAGGATAGGCGACACGGTTGGCTGACACAGAGATCTCATCCCTAGTGAATCCACATGATGCTGTACGTCTGTGGGTGTGGTGTTGTTGACAACCCCAACTGTTTGACAACCTTAGCTGAGAAGAGGTTCTTTTGGCTGTCATTATCAACAAAGAAATGCAATGGGGTCCCCTTCATCCACATTTGTGAATGGAAGAGGCGCTCCCCCTCTTCAGGATCTACCAGTTCTTCTAGTTGAATTGTTGTGGTCATGACAATAGAAGTGGGGTCTGCGTTAATGATCTATCTGTTTTCAATATTTTATGGATCGGATTCTGAATCAGGATTCAACTCCATGTATTTAACCTCAACCACCAATGACTATTCCGAGCGACATTCATTGTTGTTGTGCCAAGGGATTTTGTGGAAGTCACACCACTTCCCAATTTCATTCTTCATCTTTCATTTACTCTTATTTTCATGTGTCTTGGACTGGTTGTATAGAGGTTGTTGGTTAGGGTTGTCTTTACCATGCTTTGATTGTTGCGGATTTGCAGACCTAAATTCCCATTTGTTATGGTGCCTAAAGTTTTGCTCGATTTTGACAGCATATCGATAGGTAGCTCTCAATGATGACATGTTTTTGAAATTAATTTTGGTTTGGATGTACCTATGCAGAGCCCCACAGTATTTCAGAACCAGATGTCGCTTAGATTATTTGATACCCATCTTTCTGTGCAAGGTATGGAAATTATTTTTGAACTCTGACATTGTTTATCTCTTCTCTTGCCGTAGTGTGGTCCATTGCATGTACTAGTCTTGATAGTTATCAACAAGGTAGTGTTGTTCCTTGATTGCATCCACAAAAAAATCCCAAGTGGGCTTGGGCCCATATATTCTAGATTCCTCTATGGAACTTTGCTCCTAGTAAGTTTCCCACCAATGTTTGACATGGGGAAGAGCTTTGAGGAGTGTGAAGGTGATCTTTTCCTTATCGAAAATTTTTTGAACATAGAAATAACCTTTTAATAGATTTAACCATTTTTTCTAGGGCATCCGCATCTATCTGACCTTCAAATATGGAAATGTCAAAATTAACTTGTACCTTGAAGGGAGAGGTTCCTCCAAAATGGTCACTTGATGAAGATGTGTCTATTTCTATCGGCAGGCATTGAAGTATGTGTGCAAAATTCTCCATCATTTTGTCCCTCTATCGCACGAGAGCTTGCTCAAGCAATAGGTTAATAGAATATTATGTTCCGTCATTTTTATTTTATACTGCCAATGTGGGTTTCTTGGGTGTGCGAGAGTGATTGTCCTCAAGATAGACAAGCTCTAGACTCAACTAGCTATACTCGGACCTCGTCGGGGACATGCGCTGAAAAATGATCAAGAGCAACCTTCTCTGATACCACTGATCTAGATTATTTTTGGAAGGAAATTAAAGAAGAGATATTACAATGAAATAATCATGAAATTTTCCAGGAGAAATACAACAATACACGATTTCTATTAATGAAAGAATTGTAAAGAGACTATAAAAATACAGAGTGCAAGACTCACTAGAATGGTGGCATCTTTATCTCTGAGAAGAGATGTGATGACTACACTCATTCGCAAGAATATGATTACAATGAGGCTCTGAAGGATTTTTTATGTTAACATGAATTCCAAAACCCTAGACATCCAAAAACCTAACCCTAGGAGATGAAACGCTAAAAGTCATGTGGGCCCCATTGGGGTAAGTTAATACATTAACTTCTCGGGGTCATAACTTTTGCATATGATCTCCATTTTAGGCGCATGATATCTTGTTGGAAAGGTATTTTCAAGAACTACACATTATACAATCAAACTCTATCTCCATCCACATTTTGACTGTGGCAAGCCAAGAAAACACTATTTAGAGCCCCAAAATGGACCTGGAAGTACAAAAAGATGTACTGACATTGAAACTTTCAAGATAATCCAGTTGGAATAGGTGGACGACCACCAATATCCACCTGGATGTTGTGTAGGGCTTCAAGACATCCCCATAAGTGCATAACCCATAATTACAAAGAAATTTCCCCATTACAGAGAGACGTGTTGAACCAAAAACTGTCCAGATGAGCTAGTTGGAATATGAAACATGTGGGAGGCCACCAATATCCACCTGGATCACCCTCTCATGTTTCTCTTTCTCTTCTTGGTGGATTCCTTACAAGTTGTCTTGCAGCCCTCACTCAGACTAACATTCATAGGCCTTACTTTTGGGCATTGTTCTCTCAAAACTCATGAAAGAAACCAGCTCTGATACCACTTAATGCAGTCACCCTAGTTTCTACTCTCAATCCCTACAAAAAATAAGTGGCTTCCCATAAAGTACACAACTAACAACATACTAAACATAATATAAATTAATAGTTAAATAATTCTACGAGGAATTTACTATTACAAGAAAAGAAAATCAACAATAAAACAAATGGACAGGAATATGAATGTCTTTATTAATCAGAATAGAAATTTGTTTACATAATTATTACATCTTAGAAAAATATGGAATAGTTCTCCCCTCTATTTATGACTCCTTTGTTGTCTTTTCTCTTTCCTATTTCTTCTTGTGCGGAAATGGAACCAATCTTGTTGAAAACTTCCCTTTGTACTAAACTGAGTTGAACCCCTTTTCATTGCTTTCTTTCTCCCTTTATCTTTTCATTTCTTGGCAGCTGAAACGTTCAAACCCTTCAACTTCCCAACCATTTCTTTCTTTTTGTTCTTGGGTAGTTACATGGTCCAATATTTCAAAAACCATTTTCTAATTATTAAGTTAACAAGATTTAACGGTCTTGGCGACTTAAAAACTTAGTTTTCCCGTGCTAAATCATCATACCACTTGTCATGAGATTTTTACCATACACATGGAGCTAAAAATGTAAAATATGTAATTAAAATGTGTCCCGCGCATGTTGCAACAAGGTTATAGCATGTGTTGCAACAACTGTTCCAACACAATGTTACAATAATTGTTACAACAATGTTGTAACCATTGTTATAGTAGTGTTGCAACAACTATTACAACAATAGAAATTGGACACTTATTCCTTCCTATAATTTATCAACTTAAACTTGAAATAATTTTGGGTTGATGTGGATTGCATGAGGCCAAAGATGCTCATGCATCATCCATGCTCATTTTTAGCTAGACACCCTATAGTTTAAATAGTTCCTGCCAAAACTTGCTAGTGAAGGTAGAGTCCTAATCTAAGATAATGGAAGTGGGCATGTTGTGTAATTTAAAAATATGATTAAGAAAGAAATGTGAAAGTGAGTGGGTAAATGGATGTGGTAGGGAACAGAAATTGAGCATATTTGGAGAGATGATCGACTATCATCATGATCATCGATTTGTGGCCCACCCTTGGAAATCCCACTATAAAATCCATAGTGATGTTGGCCCACATGTGAGTTAGGATTGATAGTAGTTGCAGTGTCCCTGTTGTCTTTAATGTCTCCCCTTTTTTTCTTTGAAAAGTGTCACATGTGGCCAAAAAATATCGTATGCTACTTTTCATCCCCTCCAAAAAGAATGAGAAATTAGTTTGTTCATATGTTTTATGAAATCCATAGTGATCTGATATAGTTGAAGAATGCAATTCCTCTAATATTCTTTGTTTTAAGAAAGAATTATTTACTAAAACAATGTGTCCTTTATAATGCAATGTATCTATCTACCATGTATACCCCCTTAGGAGGATTGGGATATTCCTTAAAGCATTTGGATGAGTTGAATGATAACATCATTTTCCAACCATTCTTGATGGACTTCCTCAAGCCAACCTAGAATGAGTAAAGGTAAGGAAAAAATGGATCCAATTGTTAGGATAAGTCATTAACTACCACATTTTCTTTACCTTTCTTATAGATAATCTCATAGGCATACCCTAGTAGCTTAGTGACCCATTTATGTTGTTTGGGTGAGGATAACAATTGTTCAAGAAGGTACTTTAGACTATGATGGTCAATAATGATCTAGAAATCTCACCTAATGAGGTGTGGGTGCTATGTCTCTACGACATGAAAAATTCCCATCGTCTATTTCTCATATGTGAATTTACCCAAATTACGATCACACAAATGCTTACTAGTGAATGCTAAAGGGTTATGTTTTTGCATCAGTACTACTTCAATACCTATACTCAAGGAATCCCATTCCAAAACAAAATACTTAGTAAAATATGCCAAATATTGGAGTTGTGCACATGACATCTTTTAAAGTTGAGAAGGCTTGTTTGTGCACCCTCATTCCAAACAAATGCATTCTTTTTTACTAGTGAGGTTAGAGGAGCTGTAATTTTTCCATAATTTTTCACAATCTTCCTACAGTACCCTGTACGTCCTAAGAATCCATGCAAACTCTTCAGGGTTTGGGGATAGGGACAATCCTGCATAGCTGTTAATTTCTTGGGATCAACTCATACTCCCTCATGGCTTACAATGTTACCCAAGTATTCAACCTTTGGAGCCCCATAATCACATTTGGAGAATTTTACAAATAGTTGGTGGCCGTGTAGGAGTTGCAAGCCTCTATCAACATGTTTGATGTGGTATTCCCATGTTTTGTTGTAGATCAAATTATCATCAAAGAATACTAGCACAAATTTTTTGAATAATGATTAAAATATTTTATTCATGAGGCTCTAGAAGGTTGATGGAGAATTGAAAAGGATGAAAGGAATCACCAAAACTCATAATGACCTTCATGTGAATGAAAATTGGTATTTGGGATGTCTTCCTCTTTCATCTTGATCTAGTGGTAGCCAAAATGCAGGTCAAGTTTATGAAAAACTTGGCTCCATGAAGTTCATCCAAGAGGTCATCAATAATTGGGATAGGAAATTTGTCCTTAATTGTTAACTTATTGAGAGCCTGAAAATCAGGACAAGTGTGCCAAGAACCTTCCTTACTTAATACTGTGACTACTAGTGATGAGTAAGGGCTAGTGTTGAGACATATGACTCCTAGCTCCAACAATTCCTTAATGATATTTTCAATTTCATTTTTTTCTGTAAAAGGGTGTCAATAAGGACGCCCACTAAATGCTTGAATTCCTAGAATGATCAGGGGAATACCATGGACATGCTCCCCACATGAAGGTGGTATGGCGTTTCAAAGAAATGTTTATTCTTAGAGAGAACTAGCTACAAATCAAGGTTAATCTATGGCGATGTGGTGTTGACTACCTGTATGGCATTGAATTATGCAATAACACCCAAGTGGCCTTTCTTAAACAACTTCTCCATACAACGAGAGGTTATAATATTAAGGGAACCTAATGTAATCCCCTCAAGGGTATGCTTCTACCCTTCCTACATGAAACTCATGTACAATGCTTTGAAATCCATTATGACTTGTCCCAAAGCATATAACCATCATGCCCCAATAATTGTATTACAATTTCCCATTTCAATGGAAAACATGTGAGTTTTGAGATGATACTCACTCATTTGTAGTTTCACTTTTTCACATTTTCCCCCACATTTCATCGTGCCACCATTGACGATCATAATTTGAAAATTAGATATGGGATGTCCATAACAATGAGTGTTTTGTGCCACTCTCCTATGGATAAAATTGTGGGTGCTACAACTGTCAATCACCGCAATCACTTTGTGGTGCTTTATGTAACCAATTAATTTCATTGTTTCTGGTGTCAAGAAACTTGATAGAGCATGGAGTATATTTAACATGAATTTCCTTTGAGTAGTCATAAGGAGATACATCCATTTGAAATATTTTTTGTTCTCTACATTTGTGCACTTTGAAATATCACTCATCATTATTATAGCAAAGAGAGAGGTGTTGACATTATGCCATATCTTTAGAAGATAACTTGTGGATGTGGACTAATTGTGAGTTGGATGAGTTGGGGGTAGTTTCCACAAGGGAGTAGGGTGAGTGGTGAATAAAGGTCTCTTGGTTTCTGAATTAATCACTATCTCAACTTCTTTATCTTTGTAACAAGATTCCAACCATGTCTGTGGTTACTGCATCATGAAATGTACTTTAATTGATTCCTTGATACCACTAATGAAACATTCTTTAAAAAATAAATCACTTTGTCCCTTTATGCATATTGCAAATTTCTCAAAGGTTGTAATATATTCCATAATTGTGTGTGTTTGGAATAATTTTTTCAGGTGTCCCAAATGGTGAGTGTCACACTCAAAACAAGCATAAAGTATTTTCACAAATTGGGTGTAGACAATGTAACATTTATAATCCTTCATAAACCATTTCCACCACTATTAATGTTCAACATCCAAATATAATACCCCCATGTGTAGTTTGTGTAAGTCATCAGTAATGCCATGGAGCGAGAAATAATGTACCATTTGGGTAACCCACCTTGAGGGATCTGACCCATCAAATTTGTTCTTGTAAACCTTTGGAAAATGGAGCCATGAATTGTGATTCTAAAATTGTGGGTGGTTATTATCCTAAAACATGGGTCTTTCATGTACTTCAGGGGTGGTAAATTATTCTTTGGTTGGATCAATGTGTGGTTCTCCTACATGAATATTTAAGTTTTTCCATAAGACTTTCAAGATGTCATTGTCATATTGTTCTTTCATTATTGCCTCCACATATCTGAGTGAAGACTCCATGTTAACCACCTTGTCTTCTAGTCGTTAGTGTTGACTAGGTTGGGTTTGTTGTGGGTCCTGAGTCGGTGGGGACTGCAATTGGTTCTATGAGTTAGACATGTTGTGAGTTTAAACCATGGGACAGCCAAATATTTTTTGTAAGTGTTATTATCCACTTATCTCACTAACAAAGTTATTGACTTAACGAGAACTGTGACCTCAAAGCAAGAACTCTTTCCCAAAAAACCCATATTTTTTCCTAAAATTCACAAAAATAAACCATGGAATCAAAAGGTGGTGCTATTGGTAGCACCGTTTTCTCAAAGGGTGGTCAAAATTACGACTTGTTTGAAATCACAGCTTTGACAAGATGAAAAAACCTTAAAATTTACCCTCAAATCGAAAAGTGATGTTATTGGTAGCACCAACTTTATTTTTGGTGTTAAAAATATGACTTGATTAGCACTATGGCCTTGACAACAAATACCACTGCCAAAAAAAGCCTTGAAATTGACTCCTAAATCAAATGCGATGTTAGCTGAAAAATTAATTAATTTGATTTATTTTTTTAATTTACATTAAAAAAATCTCTCTGAGCCCTTGGTGCCTATGGAATGTAATTCTTTCTTTAGTAAAATAGAAATTGCAAGTTTTTTTTAGGGGAAAAAATTACATTAAAATAAATAAATAAATAAAATAACAAATGAAAAAAAATATAATTATTTCGTTAAAAATGAAAAATAATACATGGATGGTAGGAGCGAGTGGGGTTATCTTCTCCCCAGGAGGACAAATCAAACTATCATTTTCTTGGAGTCTAGGAATAGAAACAAATAGCCAAGCTGAGGCATATGCTCTTTTCAAATGATTAAGTTTGGATTAGAGTCAAGGAATAGAAAATATCTAAGTCCATCCTAGGGTACTCTGTCCAACTCGGTCACGACCATCTCTGATGTTGCTTCTTCTCCAGATCTCCCCAAACATGTACTAGATTTGAATTCACCCCAGAATCACCAAAAGGGGTGCGGATGAGCAAGATCCTCCATATACTGAGCTTTATATGTACTTTTTTAGCATTTTGATCCTAGGCATATTCTACAAGCTTTATAGTAGAATTCATAGTAGTTATGTTGCAATGCAAGGATATCTTGATAGACTCCATGTAAATATAGTAATGCTACAACCTGATTTTGAGTATGATACTCATGTTGATTTTTGCCAATGCAAGACTTATCTCTCTGAATTTTATCACATACTTTTTGAATAACATTTTCTCCCAATTCTGTAAAAAATAAAAAAAAAAAAAAAACACAAAAACGCAAAGAATGCATTTAAAAAAAAAAAAAAAAAACAAACAAAACAAAACAAAAAGCAAATTAATTATAAAAAAAAGCTAGAAAACAGTAACCAAAACACAAACATAATTTTTTATTGTAAAACACATAATTATAAAAATAAAAATAAAAATAAATTATAAAAATTAACTTTAAAACAAAAATTAAAACGAAATATGAAATTAAACTAAAAAATTAAATTAAATTAAAAAATACTAAAATTAAAAAAAAATAAAAATTAAAAATTAAAAAATAAAAATAAAAAACTAAAATCTAAAACAAAAAAAAAAGTTAATAAGTTAAAAAAATAAATTAGTATTGGGGAGGGGCGAGCCCGCTCGCCCTTCCCCAATACTAATTTATTTTATTTTATTTTACTTTTTAACCTTTTTTTTTTAATTTTAGGTTTTAGTTTTTAATTTTTTTTTAATTTTAGTAGTTTTTATTTTATTTTATTTTTATTTTTAAATTTTTTTTGGTTTTATTTTTTTAATTTTTAGTTTAATTTCATATTTAGTTTTTTTATTTTTTTATTTGTAAAGTTAATTTTTATAATTCTTTTTTTTTTATGATGATGATGATGATTAACATCCACTAAGACCGAATTGGTCTATGAGACCTTAAGAGGGTAAATGATTAATTGTGATTCTTTAGAATTTTGTTTTTGTGCTCGAAAAGCATTAAAAGAAGCTTTCCAAGTTTGCCATAGTTTTTTTTAGTTAAGAGGTTAGGAAGGTTGGTAGTGTGACAAATATTTTGAAAATGAGATCTAATATGGGTATAGGATGGACAATCTAAGAGAAAGTGTTTTTCATCTTCAACCTTCTTAGTGTCACAAAGGTGACACACTCTTTCATCCCATGGCATTTTAGGAATTGACCAACACCCAGTTTCACTATGGCGCTCGTGAAGATTTGTTCTTTATATTACCAATGTTTTATTTTTTTCTTTACACTTTTCAAAACAGATATATAATTTTGATCTTCTAGGTTAGGGTTGATTACATATTTATAATAGCTTAATTTTCTTTTTCCTCTAACTCTTTATCACACCACATTTTCTCTTTAAATCTTGATTTGACGATTTTTTTAATAGTATCTTTCTTCTGCAAACTGATGTCTTCCATGATTCCCCAATAGTTTAGCCAAGACCGGGCATCTTTATGCCATCCTCGCTTGAGTCGATGGTGGTTACGAATCGATTTTGAAGCAATTTTAGGAAGCCTCTTGTCTTCCATGTTGTTTAACTTGTTCTTATA
>JZKD02S1876739.1:167688-178168 GCA_000966675.3 Picea glauca | reverse complement strand
AACTGTGAACGGGTTTGGGGTTTTGAATCGGGGATCGGTCTCAATGTTTTCTCAGCTGAATTGGGACATTCTTTGACTCTGGTAAATATTTATGGTCCCTACTCTGATAGACAACATTATTGGGAATCCCTGTCCAAATTCTCTTGGTTTTCTACTAAGGAGTTTGTTATTGGTGGTGATTTTAACTTTTCCTTGGGAGCGACAGAGGTTTGGGGTCCCTGAACAAACCCAAATCCCTTGACCAATTATTTTATTCATTTTTTGGATCAACATGGGTTACTAGATATTGAACCAATAAAACTGGAGATTATCGAGTTGCTAAATGACTAGATCGTTTCTTATTGGTAGAGGATCTTATAGAATCCATGGCACTTGTTCGACAATGGGTTTCCAGTAGCGATGAATCAAACAACAATCTAATTGTTTTGGAGCTATGTGGTAGGGACTAGTGTGCTTGGTGCAGACCCCCCTTCTCTCGAAAGGGATGTGCGACCTCTCGGTCTTAGGATTTTCGCAATATTGAACTGGAACAGTTCTTCGAGTCCCTGCTGGAACCTCTACGAAATAAATCCACAGGGTTTTGTGAAAATCCACGCGCGTGAACAATCAGCAGGCGCAAATATTCTCCACGTCACCACATGCCTCTTCACAAAGGCGCATCGTGATTTTGCATATCGGGCCTTTGCATGTGAGTCACCCCGACTCTCCCGACCTCTGAAATTATGACAGGGGCCTAACACTTGCTAGCTCCGCCCTTATCCTCTTTCCATATGACCCCCAGCCAAACCCCGGGGCCCACCTCCGAGCGCATTGGTATTTCGCGTATCGGGAACTCTTGATGTGATTCACCTCCGTTCTCCCGAGGTCCGAACTCCTGATGCTTCAGATATGACGGCCTAGATCCTTCCTCGATCCGACAACTCAGATCAAATCGCGAACTCTGATTTCGCGAATCCTCACAAGTCTGCCCTTTGACTTCCCCGAGTCGCGAGTCAGCGAAATGTTGATCTCTCGCCGTGTGTCCCTTCCGATGGAAGGTTAGAATCGTTGAGGCTCTTTCCCTTGCAAATCTTCTAAAGTTCGATTCTTCAGAATTTTGGATCTGCTACCACCTGTCCTCTGACGATGGATGGTCCTGATGGTTTTAGAACTTGGGACTTCGCAAAATCCACTCTCCTATCTGCCTTCAATTGGTTAAGGTGCATGCACCTTACCTCTAGATCAAAGGTTGTTGATCCGCGTGCTCAGATCCAATGGTCCAGATCGGATCTCCTCTTGTGCTTGCTTGTCATTGTTTGGATGTGGGTTCCAACTGTCCAGATCTTTTCCTTTGCTCGATCCCACGTCAACTATTGCTCCTCCTCCTGAGCTTGGGCTTTCTTCCCAGACTTGGAAGATTTCCAACGTTTTGACAGTCTCGGCCTTGGATTGTCCTCCTGTGAGCCCAACTGTTGGGTCTCGACTTCTGCTTTCCCTCCTGAGATTTAGTCAATGAAACTTGAACTTGGCCCTAGCACATTCCTTGCACTCTGTGTGCAGTTTTGTTCTATCTCTCCTGAGCTTATCGACCTTTCTCAATCTCTAAGGGAATCGACCCTTCTGCGTTGTCCTTAGAAGAATTAAGGTGCCCTTCCTGGCACACTCTGCGCTCAACCTCCTGAGTTTTGGAACTTGAAACAAGTTCTCTTTGCGCGCACTCCTTGCGCTTTAACTGACCTTCAACTGGTTGTCTTTGAACACTTCGTCCGAGTGTGGGCTTGGTGCACTCCTTGCACAAGTCTTCCTCTAGAGTATTCAACAACTCTGCTTTCCTCCTTGAGCTTTAATTGCTCGGACCTCAAAAGTCTCTATCCCTTTCGCTCCTCGAAGGGATATAAGCACCCTCCTGGTGACTTCTTCTCAAGCACGCCTTGTTGAGCCACAGAGTGTTCAGTAACTCTGTAAGTGTCTTCCTCCTCCGAAACTTCTCTTCTCCCTAAACTCAAAACAGAGCTCCTTTGTGCACTCCTTGCACTCGCTCAATGCCCACCTGGTGGAGCTTTACAGAACCCTTAGTAATTATGTTTTCTCTCTGTGCCCTCCTCTGTACAGTCTCACCTCCAAGGTGTTCAGTAACCTTGAGGCTTCTTTCTTGAGTTTATAATTCTTCTAGTGTGCCCTCCTGGCACGTTCTTCCTGAACTCAAACTAGAATTCAAATGTGCACTCTTTGCACCGACTCACGAAGTTTCAAGACTCTTTTGTGCACTCCTTTCACAACCTAAAGAACCCAGAAATAACTCAAAAACTCTCAAAGATTTAAGAAGTCTATCTTAATCCTACAATTGAAATTTAACATATACATCTACAACATATGTTGACACACAGATATCATTCAAAGAACATAGATAACATAAATAGACATCATATACAGGAAAAAATGATTTTTCTTTGTATTAAGATCAATGTCTATTTACAACTGTGTACAAGACTGGACTATCATAGAGTCTCAGTTCCTTTTTTTTTCCTCTTGCTACTCTATCGCTATTCTAATTCTTTATTCTCTAACTCCTAACTCTGGGGTCTCCTTTCTTTTTACAAGAAGGCTCTTCGAGATTATCCTCTCCACCGCCTAAATGCTATCACCGTCTAAGTTAAGACACCTTATCCTATGACTCATTACAAAGAACCCAGATCCATACCTGTATCGGATCTAGACCTGCTTACAGTCGTTCATTTAGACGAATCCATCCACACCTGTCCAAAGGCATGGCTTTGGCTGTTTATCAACCTTACACATAAATTTACATAATTTAATGTTTCGAATTCTGGAAATGAGAGGGTCGGTGCCTCTCCTTA
Organism: Picea glauca; assembly: GCA_000966675.3. Lineage (NCBI taxonomy): Eukaryota > Viridiplantae > Streptophyta > Pinopsida > Pinales > Pinaceae > Picea > Picea glauca. The sequence goes on along the minus strand of JZKD02S1876739.1, from coordinate 175,331 downwards.
TCTTCATATGCGTGTTGATGTGTTGATTTGTTGGTGCATTTGTCGAGGTGGAAAGATGCTCATGCATCATTCTCCAATGCTGTGAAAAGTTCATGAGCTCTCCAGCTCTGTTGAAATCCACCTGGGTCCCAAACTTTTCCTCGGAGTTGTCTACTTGCTCCATTGCCTTCTTGTTGTTATATTTTCTTCTTCTTCTTCCATTCTACTATGGCAGGTTCTCCTTTGTTCAACATCTCCTTGCTAACTGCTTCTTGTACTGACCTCAACATCAGCCTCCTGATTTGTTCAATCACCCTGTCCAGCTACTCTGTTGGCTGACTCCTTCCTTCATGCAGATTTTTTTGCTGCATCTCCTCCTTCTGCTGATGAAAGGACAAATTATATTGACCTCTCATGCTATCTTCTTCTCCTATAATACTAAATTTCCATTCTGCTGCAAATTTCAGTTCTGTTGTTTCCTCACTGAACTATTGTTCAACCATATCCCTTAATAGATTATTTTCTGTCAACTTCCTTGGTGTTGATTCAGTTCCAGTTTCTTCCAACTGCTCCCCAGGCTGGTATAATCCTCCATCTATTTCCAACTTAGCATGTTGGATGTGCATCCTTTGCACTATCACTCTTCTTTCCAGAGCTTCTAGTTCTCCACATAGATCAGTAAAATCCATGTTGCATGCTTCCTCTTCTGCTGGAGACTCCAATGTTGTAGTTACCTCATGTTCAACTTCCTAGCTGAAAATTTTGAACCATTCCTCGGAATGTTCTTCTTCTTCTACTAAGGCATACTTCAATATCTGTTCCTTTTCCTCTTCTTTGGCAGTTCTTGCTAGTTTTCCTTCTGTTGTTGCACCTGTAACACATGCTCTGGCCTCAACTTGGTTGTTTGGAAGGAATATATGAATTCCCCCAATGATCAGAATACTCCTCCTATGATCCTCCCCTATCAGCACTCCTTGCTGACCTGAACCCACCTCTGAGTTCAGGAGATTGTCATATAGTTTCATCTCTTCTCCCTTGCCTACCTGGTAATCTGGGATTTCTTCCCTTCTCTCATGGAATTCTATGAGATCCTCCAATGATCCCATCTCATTGCCACCTGGAAATATGAACTTTCTCTACTGCTCTCCTGGCAGTGTATGAAATCTCCAACTGATCTCATTTCATTGCCCACCTAGCAATCTAAAAGTCCATCACTGTCAACCTAGCAGTTTATGAGATCCTTATTTAATCTCTCCTCCTCATCATCACTGATGACTTTTCCAACTTTTGTTTCACATATGTAAATCACTTTCCTTCCTGTGTTACTAAGGTTTTCAGCATGCCTCAACCACTTTCTCAACAGCCTTTGTTGTCCTCTGGCCAACAGTTTCTTGACTGGCCACTTCACCTTCTTCTTCATGGGCCACTCATACACCCAATGCACCTTTTGCATCCTACTGCATTTTAAATGCAAGCTTCTCCATTTGTGCTCTTATCTCACTGAGCTCCTGCTCCATTTCTATTTTTCTTTTCTATTGGTGGTCTTTTCCTTGACCACTCCTTTGGCCTTCAGTAGCCATCTTCTTTTCTGGTTTCAGCTCACCTGGATGTCAAATGTTTGTTGCCTACGTGCAAGCATATATCCTCGTACAGAGAATTTCAGTCTGTCTTCTTCTTCTCTTTTGCCTGAAATCTACAAACGAAAACCTGGCTCTGATACCACATGGTGCAGACCCCCCTTCTCCCCAAACGACTGCACCACCTCCCGGTCTTAGGATATTCAAAATATTGAACTATAACAGTTCTTCAGGTCCCTGCTGGAACCTCTACGAAATAAATCCACAGGATTTTGTGAAAATCCACCCGCGTGAACAATCACCAGGCGCAAATCTTCTCCACGTGACCACGCCTTGTGACCACACGCCTATTCGAAAAGGCACATCGCGATTTCACGGATCGGGCCTTTGCATGTGAGTCACCCCAACTCTCCCGACCTCCAAAATCTCGACAGGGGCCTAGCACTTGCTATCTCTGTCCTTATCCTTTTTCCATATGACCCCCAGCCAAATCCTGGGGCCCACCTCTAAGGGCGTCGATATTTCGCGTATCGGGAACTTTCAATGTGATTCACCTCCGTTTTCCTAAGGTCCAAACTCCTGATGCTTCAGATCTAACGGCCTAGATCCTTCCTTGATCCAACGACTCAAATCAAATCGTGAAATCTGATTTCGTGAATCCTCACAAGTCTGCCCTTTGACTTCCCCGGGTCGCGAGTAAGCGAAATGTTGATCTCTCGCCGCGTGTCCCTTCCGATGGATGGTTAGGATCACTGCGGCTCTTTCCCTTGCAAATCTTCCAAAATTCGGTTCTTCATACTTTCAAATCTACTGCCACCTGTCCTTCGACGATGGACAGTCCCAATGGTTTCAGAAATTGGGACTTCGCAAAGTCCACTCTCCTATATGCCTTCAAATGGTTAAGGTGTGTGCACCTTACCTCTAGATCAACGGATGTTGATCCACGCACTCAGATCCAACGGTCCATATCTGATCTCCTCTTACACTCGCTTCTGGTTGTCTATACGTGGGTTCCAACAGTCCATATCTTTTCCTCTGCTCGATCCCATGACAACTATCGCTCCTCCTCCTGAGCTTGGGCTTTCTTCCCATACTTGGAATATTTCCAATGTTTTGACGATCTCGGCCTTCGATTGTCCTCCTGCGAGCCCGACTGTTGGGTCTCGACTTCTACTTTCCCTCATGAGCCTTCGTTAATGAAAATTGACCTCGGCCCTATCAAATTCCTTGCACTCTATGTGTAGTTTTGTGCTATCTCTCCTGAGCTTTTTGACCTTGCTCAGTTTCAAAGGGAATCGACCCTTCTACGTCTTCCTTAGAAGAATTCTAGTGCCCTTCCTGGCACACTCTGCGCTCAACCTCTTGAGTTTTGGAACTTGAAACAAGTTCTCTCTGTGCGCACTCCTTGTGCTTTAACTGGCCTTCAACTGGATTTCTTTCAACACTTCATCCGAGTGTGGGCCTGGTGCACTCCTTGCACAGGTTTTCCTCCAGAGTATTCAACAACTTTTCTTTCCTCCTTGAGCTTTAACTTCTCAGACCTCAAAGGTCTCTGTCCCTTTCACTCCTCGAAGGGATATAAACACCCTCATGGTGACTTCTTCTCAAGCATGCCTTACTAAGCCACAGAGTGTTCAGTAACTCTGTAAGTGTCTTCCTCCTCTGACACTTCTCTTCTCCCTAAACTCGAAACAGATCTCCTTTGTGCACTCCTTGAACTTGCTCAATTCCCACCTGGTAGAGCTTTGCAGAACCCTCAGTAATTATGTTTTCTCTCTGTGCCCTCCTCTGCACAGTCTCACCTCCAAGGTGTTCAATAACCTTGAGACTTCTTTCTTGAGTTTATAATTCTTCTAGTGTGCCCTCCTGGCACGTTCTTCCTGAACTCAAACTAGAATTCAGATGTGCACTCTTTGCACCGACTCACAGAGTTTCAAGACTCTGTTGTGCACTCCTTACATAGCCTAAAGAACCTAGAAATAACTCAGCAACTCTCGAAGCTTTAAGAATTCTATCTTAATCCTACAATTGAAATTTACATATACATCTACAACATATGTTGACATACATATATCATTCAAAGAACACAGATAACATAACTAGACATCATATACAGGAAAAACTGCTTTTTCTTTGTATTAAGATCAATTTTTGTTTACAACTGTGTACAAGACTAGACTATCATAGAGTCTCAATTCCTTTTTTTTTCCTCTCGCTACTCGATTGTTATTCTAATTCTTTATTCTCTAACCCCTAACTCTGGTCTCTCCTTTCTTTTTACAAGAAGGTTGTTCGAGCTTATCCTCTCCACCGCCTAAATGCTATCACCGTCTAAGTTAAGACACCTTGTCCTATGACTCATTACAAAGAACGCAGATCCATACCTGTATTGGATCTAGAGCTGCTTACAGTCGGTCATTTAGAAGAACCCATCCACACCTGTCCAAAGGCACAGCTTTGGTTGTTTATCAACCTTACACATAAATTTACATAATTTAATGTTTTGAATTCTGGAAAAGAGAGGGTCAATGCCTCTCCTTATCTTCAAATGCATGCTGATGTGTTGATTTGTTGGTGCATCTGTCGAGGTGGAAAGATGCTCCTGCATCAGTGCTCCCAGTCCTTTTAAATTTTTTGAGGGGTGGTTAAAGGATCTGGATCCCCATTGGGACAAATTCTCATACTCATGTTGTTGTACATTTTTTGGAAAATTTGAAAAGAATCAAGCAGGCAACCATCTCTTGGGCAAATAAGAAAAAATTAAAAGAGGAGCAGGAGTTAAAACTCATTGAACAGACTCTGTTGGATTGGCAAGATGGAAATGGTCGAGGGTTTTGTACTAATGAGGGAAAATAGGAGCTAGTCAGATTAGAATTTAGGTGGAGGGCTCTACTGGCAGAAAAGGAAGCCTTGTGGAGACTAAAAAGTCGTTCTATTTGGCTTACTTGTTGGGATGAGAATACAAAATTCTTTCATTCTTATTCCAAAGGTAGGAAAATGACAAATACTATTTGGGGACTACATCAGGGTGATGGTCGAATTGTCAATTCTTTTGAAGGTCTGTCTTCTCTAGGCATTACACATTTTAGAGACCTTTTTAAGGCACAAGAGGGGACCTCCATAGCTGAAATTGTTAAAGTCGTCAAGTTATTCCCTCATTTTGTTTAGGAGGATGAGAGTTTTTCCTTGATGGAGGAGGTCTTGGAAAAGGAATTATTGGAATTCTTGCATTCTTTTCAAAGGGGTAAAAGTCCAGGGCCTGATGGCTAGCTGATTGAATTTTATATGGGTTTTTACGACTTGTTGGGCAGTGATATTTTAAAAGTGGTTGAAGAATCAAGGAAAAATGGTCATATTCATGAACCATTAAATTCTACTTTCATAGCTTTAATTCCCAAGATTGATAACCCCTCCTCCTTTGATGATTTCCGACCTATTTCCTTATGCAACTGTCTTTATAAGATCATCTCTAAAGTTAGCAACAAAAGACTAAAATATATTTTTTCTAGAAATATTTCAAGTGAGCAGTTTGGTTTCCTGGAAAGCAGACAGATTCATGAGGCTATTAGGGTTGCACAGGAAGGCTTACATAGTATGAAAAAAATAAAACTCAAAGGGGTGGTTGTCAAAATTGATCTATCGAAAGCTTAGGATAGAATAAATTGGATTTATATTCAGATGATGTTGATTCACCTTGGGTTTGGGGTGGCCTTAACAAATTGGGTTATGGGATGCCTTACAACAATTTCTTTCTCCATTCTGATTAATGGTTCAACCTCCTCGTTCTTCAAAGCAGATAGGGGCATTAGACAGGGGTGCCCCTTCTCCCCACTCCAATTTATTTTGGTAGCTGAAAGTCTCAGTCTTTTTTTGAATGAGGCAAAGTCTACAGGTACCTTAAGAGGAACAAAAATCTCTTTGGGTTTACATATCTCACATTTACTCTTTGTTGATGATATCTGAATCTTCTGTGATGGATCTAGAAGGGACAATGCAAAACAATTTTGATGGCTTAACACTTTTTAAATAGGTGACTCGTATGTTAATCAATGAACATAAATCTAGTATTACCATTGCATCTTTGGATGGGGGGGAGTCACAATTCATCACTTCTAGGCTCCCCTTTCAGGTTTTTGAACTGGATGTGGGATTGAAATATCTTGGTTTTCAGTTAAAACCAAATGACTATCGGAAGACAGACTAGTTGTGGATCATTGCAAAATTAGAAAAAAAATTAAAGGTTTGGAGCCATCGATGGTTGTCCTGGGCCTACCGATTAGTTCTAATAAATTCGGTGCTGGAGGCTATCCCAGTATACTGGATGTATTTATCTTGGATTCCAAAAGGTATTTTGGAAAAGGTCAGGAGGATGTGTTTTTCTTATTTGTGGCAGGGAAACAAGGATAAAAAGGTTTTGCCTTGGGTTAGGTGGGAGTGGATTGCAATTCCGAATGCATTAGGGGGTTGGGGATTGAAGAAGATATTTTTATTTTCAAAAGAACTTGCAATGAAATTCTCCTGGCGTTTGATAAAAACCACTAGCCTTTGAACTAGAGTAGTATATCGGAAACACATTGCACCTCTCACTAATCTAGATTGGATACGGGATGCAAACAAAATTTCAGCAAGTATTTCTATTATCTGGAAATGTGATTAAGGATTTTGATCTAATTGGGAATAGCCTGGTCTGGAGGGTTGATTCTGGTAGGTTGGTTCGTCTTGGTATGGATCCATGGGCTGGTATCAATTTCGTTCATCTATTACCTACAGGGACTTAGATTAGATTGGAACATGGTGGTTTCTACAATCTAGCTCAAGTTGGGGACCCCACACAAGCTACAATTTGGCATCAAAGTTGGTTGTAGGGGTGAAGGCTAGGACTCCTTGAGGAGGACCTCATCCACTGGGACATATATTTATAGTCTTTAAGGGATGCATCTATTCGATTGGTTGATAGAGAATATGAAATACTTTGGGATGGGGATGGTGAATATACACCTCGTGCAGGCTACATTAAATTAAGTGTGGACTCTCAATAGAGAGAAACACTTTGGTGGTGGAAGAAGCTATGGAAACAACATTGTTTGGCGAATAGGAAGCTTCTATTCTGGTTGATTTTGACAAATAAATTACCTACTTGGGATAATTTACAAAAATGACACTTCTATGGTCTGGGACAATGCACTCTCTGCAAAATACAATTATAAATTGTGGAACATCTTTTCTTACAATGTTCCTATGTCAAGGATGTTTGGGCATTTTCCAAGAATTTGAAACCCACTCTCAAGTGCTGGCAGGGAAACACTTTTGAATCGGCTTTGCAGTCGTGGTTGTGTGAGTGGGGGAAAGGTGTGAACGGGGCCTTTCCTTTAATACTGGCCTAGGGGATAGGGATTGCTCAGAACAGAGCTATCTTCCATGATGAGTTCTTATTGGCTGACATAGTCATTGTCAACAGTATTGGGATCATAGATTCCTTATACAGCTTGGGTGGGGGGGATTTAGCATAGCCATGATCTATCAGGGAAGAGATCTATGACAACAACAAACAATGGGGATATTTTGATGGAGTTGTGACAAAATATCAACTCTTGTGTGGCGGGGGTGGATGCCTCTACATCTCAAATTCACATTACTAAACACTCAAAGCGGGCTTGGGGGAAGGCACAAATAACTACTCATAATTAATGGCTTTAAAAATGTTATTATTATTTGTAGTGGAGCAGGGCTGCCATACATTACACATTTTTGGTGATTCCTTAATATTAGAGGATGTATTTCGTATAAAAATTTTATTTGACTTCATTTCATTTTCCCATATTTATAGGGAGAGGAACCAGTTGGTGGACTGGTTTTCCAAAGAAGCCACACATCTAGCATATGGACAATGGTATATTGAAGAACAATCATCAACGAGAATTTGTGGCTTCTATCATAGACCTTTTCATGATATTTATGATATTTGATCACCTTAGCATCTTATTTTGTGAAGGAAAAACTTTATGTGTAAATATTGGGTTGTATGTAATGTTTTATGATATAGTATTGTTCGTTGGTGGGATACACCCACTATTTTGGGGGCAAAAT
>JZKD02S1876739.1:106638-117419 GCA_000966675.3 Picea glauca | reverse complement strand
TAGCTGGAGAAGGATCGGAGCGTGATCTGAAATAAATGGATGTGCCACCCATGCACGGTATCTGGCAAACTTCATCAACATGTCTGCCGCTACAAATGTCTTGTCTAATCTCTTCATAATACTATCCACTCCCTTTCTTCCATTCTGCCACGTAGGCACCACATCATCCGGCAAAATGTCCACTTGACCTCTTTCAACGAACAATTCTTTTAAGAATAATGCCAATGGATCGTGAAGACCGCTTTCTCCGCATATTTCACCTTCATTCAACGTGAAATTGAAGTCACTCGCTACTATCAAATTTTTAATAGACAAGATACCTCTATCCCCAAGTTTTTGCCAAAAAAAAATTCTGTCACTATGAGGACCATACACATTTAAAAACGACAGCCTCTCCTTTAGCTCAAAATTGATACCTGTCACAAGTAAACCACCGCAACAAATATAAGGTTTGAGTTTGAAATTTTCAGGATCCCACACCCCACCAACAAGCCCCCTGATTTGCCTACAGAGCTTACAGCGGCCGAATACCAAGTTGGTTTAAGTTTCGAGAAGAAAGTTCTAGCCCTTGATTCATCAACCAAAGTCTCTTGAAAGAAAATAATGTCAGGCCGATTTAAAGGAAGAAGACGACGCATAGAGGCCAGTTTTTGGGAGCCCCCCACTCCCTTAATATTTAGTGACAACAAGATCACGATTTAGCGCGTGCTAGGGATTTAATGCCTCTAAGCGCCCCATGATCGTGTTCAGTCGATGAAATTTTTACCGGCTCCTTCAACGAAAACTCAACTAGCTTCCGAGCACTACAGGTCTTTATATGAGAGATCTCACATCCCAGACCACGTGACCAAGCAAAACCCTTAACATCCGAAACAGGTTGCCCTTCCCTGGAACCAATAATGTCACTAACCGATGTATCAAAAGAAAAAACTTGAGAAATGAACGTCTTTCCCCTGAAAGTAGGAAGAGGTTTCGATTAAGGAATCTCGTGTAATGCTGGGACTAAAGAGTCGAAAATTGAAAAAAGACTGCAATCACTTCGCTCCACCTCCCTTAAACCCACACTACAACATAAGTCCTGGACTGAAGAGAAAAGGGCCATTTCAGTGTCACTTAAAAAATGATCTTCATAAACAACAGAAGCATGTCCCACACAGTTGACCACTCCCAAAGACAATGATGCTGGCAACGTCCCACCCCTCCCCAAGTCACCCTCTGAACAAGGCGGCTTCATCGTTGTAGTAGCAGAAGGACCACCTAATGGGTTTACAGACTGACCCGTAAACAATAAGGCATGTTCTAGAGGAGGGTTCTGATCACAATCATGTGAGGACTTACACCCCGAGTTCTATTGCTTCATCAACGAAAACAAAGCCTGAAGAGATTCCATTTCCGGGGATTCCGCAGGTTCCGCAGACTGTGAGGATAAAAAACCTTGACCAAAGGACTTATCAAGAGAGTCTCATTCCCAAGAGGAGAGTAAAAAGAAAAGGGCGAGACAGAGTTTCCTTAACTTACCTGAGAAGCTGTAGTTTGTCCTGTCGTCCTCGAGAGGCTCGTCTTCGGAGAAGCAGGAATTCCAACCCCCCAACAAAACTTATGGAGGATCAGTGTTGATAGGCCTACGTAGAAAAGAAGAATCAGAAGATGAATCTTCCGGATCATGACAAAGGTGTAATGTCTGTCTACACTGGGTACACTGAAAAGGAATACCCAAAAAATCAAGTCTTTGAACTCTCAGCATCCCTCATCATTCCAGCTCAACTGATTCTGAGAGGCCAACGTGAATGTCAATCTCAACCAGAACTCTACAAAGTTGTTTGTTCGGTGCTAAAAGTGTTTCTTCATCCACGACGAGAAACCAACCAAGTCCATTTTCTATCTCAGCTAGCTAAAGCCCGCTTATTCCACCACTGTAGTGGAAGACCAGGTAGTAATACCTAGAGGTGGAAAAATTGAAAATAATCCTTTGAACGGTCGAAAGTAATTCTCCAGCGTTTAAGCATAATACTGCCTCCCTCCACCACCAACCGAGACTCAAGTAACAAAGAAGCATCCTCAAGTTTCCTACACTTGAAACCAAACCACCCTCGAACCAGGTAGAACACCTCTGGAGAGTATCCTAGGAGTGGTTTCCAGGTTGAGTCCACCCAACTCTCAATGGGCACCTTGACAAATTTTCGATAAGAAAACCTCCCAACAAGCATGCACAAAGCCATCGTGCAAGCATCTTCCAGGCCAATATCTGAGCCAAGGATAAACCTCCGCTTTAATTTATTTACTTTCCAGGGCTTAAAAACTCTCTGGTCTATCTTGCTAAACGACGTTCTGGCAGCCTTAGAAACCGGTTCTTCCACAGAATCAAACCTCTTCTCTTCTGTCTAGAAGAGGTAACTCTGGATACATCGTTAAACCTTGCTCCAGACGACTGCTTAGGGCCTAATACAAAATCCTCCTGGCGGCAAGGAAGCGGCCGAGACATGTAAGGTGCACTGGCAGGAGGAGTATCCTTGTCATTCTGTAAACCAGTAAGTTCAGGAACCTCGTTAAACAGGTCAGCTTATTTCCAGCTGGCCTCGTCATCTACGCACATTAAATTCGTGACTCCGACTTCCGTCATGGTGAGTTCAAAGCCAACCACCTAACCCTCCTCAAAACGACAAACAACCATCAAAATTGCTTAGAAATCACTGAAAAGACACTAACCTAACCACCTCAGAGAGACTTGAAGTGACTCCCCAGGTGACCATTAAAGTTCATTAAAAACTATTAATCACCTGCAATAACTATTGTGATGCCACTTTACCCCTGAGGCTAACCAAAGTAGGGAGCACACTCTCTAAGGAAGGTCTTAACATAAAGTCGATCAGGGCCCACAACTAGAAAAGTTGCAAACAAAAGAGATATGTCGAGAGACTACTCAACTCCAAAAGGATACAACTAAAACTAATAGTAACACCATCCCAAAGACCTCGTCAACGCTTTAAGACAACGTAGTATTAGTAAGAAACTAGAAAGTTAAAATTATTGACAATATCTATGAAAATATAGAAAATTATGGGAAACTTTAAAAAATATGAAAATAATAATTTTTTCTCAAATTTTTAAACTTCTAAATCAACATCAAACAAACACATTCTCACATAAATATGAAAATATAACTGCAATATAAGATGTACAAGATGTCAAGTGATCCATGAAACATGGATCATAATTCTTGATAACATAATACAAAGGATCATCATGAGGCATCTAGATACTTGGACTTGGATTGGCTTAGACCTCTTGATTTTAATGGCTCGGTTTACTAAATAATACATAAAACATTTAAATTTAAATGAAAAAAATTATATTTTAAATATTTTGAACCATGATTCCAAAAAAATATTGAAATCTTGAAAGAAAACATTAGGAATAAATGAGCAAGAAAATTTAAAAGAAAAACAATGTTCCTATGGCGACCGTCTTTGGTGGAGGGGATCCACCCCCTCCTTTTCCCCCCAACATTGTTGTGTTTCTCTCTCTGGTTGCATCCATAAGAAAATCTATCATCGCCCTCCCTCCAAATTCGTGAAAAATCTTGATGGAATTCGGAAAGTCTCTCTCCATCCTGCATCCTCATGCTTCCTAGCTCTTTGCTTTGTTGAAAATGTTCTTATTAGTCAGTTCACTGGGATCTAGCCCTCCCCACATGCCATGACCCTTTGTGTGGAGAAAAAATGGAACCGCTCATCTAGTGTAAGAGTTCTACTTCATTATGTAGGAAGGGGTTCTTTGCCTTTCTGTTTGAGTTCAAAGTGGAAAAAGATCTCATCTTCAGAAGTGACCCTTACTTCATGGGTTCTCATGGGATGTATCTTAATTGTTGGACCCCTCATTTCTATCCAGAGAACGATATTCCTTCGGTTGTCCCAGTTTTGGTTCAACTATCGTTTTTGGTTCAACTATCCACAACATTGACAATTCCCTTGGTCGCTATATCGATCGAGTCGAACCACAAGATGGGATTCAGGCATGTGCCCACATTTGTGTAGAGGTAGATCTTGAGAAAGGCCTGTTGGAGGTCATCAAACTCACTTTGGATTATTGGACCTATATCCAATAGGTGGACTATGAACAACTTCCATTCAAGTGTAAAGCTTGCCACGAGTATGGACATTTTTCCAAAAAATGCCCCAGGGAAATTCCAAAGACAACTCCTTTGGGGGAATCCGAGCAATGGCAATAACTTAAGAGGAAATGCATGGCATCTAAACAAGGTGGGAAACAACCCTCTGAGAAAGCTCCAGTGCCTCCCCCCTCATCCCCCAATCCCTCTTCTTCTATGGCGGCGGTGGGTGTTGTAGGTCGTGTCCTGCAACAAGTAACAATAGGTATGATGCCCTTTCCAATCTTGAGAAAGTGTCTGGGGACAATATTGAAAACCCTAATGTGGAAGAGTTCATCCCCCAAGTTGGGGATGAAATCCCTTCGACTTCTTTCCAAGCCCAGTTTCCTTCTCCCCCTCGGATCGATGATTCGATTAGTCTCAAATCTACCACTTGACTTAGATCTGACATCCCTCTTATCCTTGAAGAAAATAACCAAGATGGATCCGGAGATGAATGAGATAAGGATTTTGGCCCTGATGAGCACGCAATTACACTGAGAGGGGGGGTGAATCAGTATAAGACTATCTTTTTCTTTTTAACATTCATAAGCCATAATGAAGCAATCATATAAATGTAACAACAAAAATACAATATTTAATGTGAAAACCCTTTTATAAGAAAACCACAAAAACTTCTTTGTATAAATTTGTAGGCACCCACCTATGGTTACAGATGTTTGTAGGAATCAACTTACTGGAGACACCAATCCCCACTGTTGTTTATAGGCATTGACCTACAAGAGACACCAATCCCCTCTACTATTTGTAGGCATTGACCTACTAAAGACTCTGATCTCCTCTGTTGTTTGTAGGAACCAACCTACCAGAGACATTGATCTCCTCTGATGTTTTTGTCTTCACCAAATCTACTTTGCGTTCGCTACTTTTTCTTTCACCAGATCTACTCTGCACTCAATACTTCTGCTTTGCCATATCAACTCGACACTCACTCCTCCTTTCGTTCTTCCTTCACTTGATCTTCTTGTTTCTTCTTCTACTTTTGCTTTAGATATTCCTTTACAAGTTTTACTTGCTAGAACGCCAAATCTATTTGCTAGAACACTAGATCCGATCTTCACTAATACTTAATTGTCACTCCTTAAATGATATTTAATCCTCACTTCTCAAATAATAAGCATAAGAATATTACATTTTCACCCACACACATTTTATTTCTCACACTCCTCTTCTCCATTTATACTTTACCATAAGCTTTACATGAAAAATCGTGTTCATTTGAAAATATATGACTTTTATTAAACAAATAATTCTTTTTCCTTCTTTTTTATTTTTTAATTCATTTTAACATTACCATGGGTAAAATACCACTATGGTTTTTAACTTGATGTGAAAATTCCATGTGCACTTTTACTCCATTTTCACTTTTACTTTTTTTTTAATCCACTTTCATGTTTACTCCACTTTTACGTAACTTTGTATTTAACATTTACCTTTTTTTTAATCCACTTCCATGTTTGTTCCACTTTTACGTAACTTCATTTCTAACTTTTACCTTTTCTTTAATCCACTTTCATGCTTACTTCACTTTTATGTAACTTCATTTCTACTCAACTTTCACTTTTGTATTTATTAAAGTCATATTTATATTTGAATACTTACTTACCTTTGACGTCAAAGACAATAATTTATTCAACAATTTCCCCCTTTGTCATTGGTGAAAACCATGTATTCAAAAACACGTAATTCTCCAGAAATAGAAAGAATTCTCTCTTGTATGCAACTCTCGCACTATCTATAATTCTTCTCCCCTTGTTCGCAACTCGCCCCCTTTGATATCAATGGAAAATGTATGCTCCCCCTAAGCTGTGCTTCTTTATTGACGAGATGAGAGAGATATCACTCACAGTTTATGTTTGAGATATTCAAATGTTTCTTTCAAAAGGGGTTTGGTAAAAATATTTGCAACTTGTTCCTTGGTGGAAATGTATTCCAGCTTGACACTTTGTTCGGATTCCTATTCTCTTAGGTAGTTGTGATTTATTGGAATATGTTTCATCTTTGACTGCATAATATGATTCTTTTAAATGTTGATTGCACTTGTGTTGTCACAAATGATTGAAATTGACTGATCATTGTAACGTACCCAACCACCATGGCTGGGCCATGTCAACTAAAAGTTTCTCTTTATCATCTCTGATACCATTTTAGTAACGTACCTAGCCTCCAACTAGGAAACAATACATGTGGAATACATATAAGATGAAACTTCTGCTAAATACATCCATTACGTTATTGTTATTCATTTTTCCATAGCCTACAACTACAATTTATAACGGATTTAGCTACGGTAATAAAAATAAAACTTATGCATCTAAAGAATTCTAATAATCAACATGAGATACAATCNCATCCATTACGTTATTGTTATTCATTTTTCCATAGCCTACAACTACAATTTATAACGGATTTAGCTACGGTAATAACAATAAAACTTATGCATCTAAAGAATTCTAATAATCAACATGAGATACAATCAAACCGTTCATTACAATAGTATATAATTCATTTTCATTGACGCATATTTCATGCACAACAATAACACATGTAAATAACTTAGTACAAGATAAAACACTTATCTTAAACAAGAATCGTGCAACCAACTGGTTAGGATGGACATTCCACCCAACCATAGACTGACTGTTCCAAATCTTAACAACCAGTCACCTCTGAGTTGAGGCTAGCAATCCACAAAAGATGGTGGTCTCTCACAGTCCACTCACAACTCATAAATCTCTCAACCCAACTGATATTATCCTACAACTATCCCGACTTTTCCACCAACTCTCTTCCTCTTGACCTGCCTAACCCAAGGAATGCACCATTCCTTTATTAGGGATAACCCAAGAGATGTACCATCCATTTATCAGGGATAACCCAAGCAATGTGCCATTCATTTACCAGGGTCTCTCTGGAATAGCTAGCTAGGAATCTCTCAGTTGGGAACTCAAGGCAAACTGTTGCTAGGAAAACTATCAACAAACCAACAACACCACTTGTTGTTTCAGAGTAACTCACGCAAGATTTCACTCTTCTGGCTTGACAACCGGGCTCTTCAGTTCTCTAGCTCCAATTTGCTCCAATTACACTCCAAAATTTTCCCTTTTATATCCACACCCGCTCCAAACTCTCTTTCCATGCCCAAACTTGACTAACTGCCCCAAACTGTTCGAATTGTTGTAAGCTCTATCTCAACCCATACAAAACTTCTCTCTTTTTCTTTCCTTTCTTGAATCACACTATTCCCCAATCTGATTGTACTCAAACCCCATGTGCCCAATAACTATCATATGTGACCACTCACACCCACCCTCTTACATGTATTCAATGATTGGTTTTGGAAACACTCAATTAGAAATGGGAAGATTCATATACAATAACAAGTTTAGGAAAACATGTTAAATCCATAAACATGGGTAATTCCCCCCCCTTGAACCCCTCTTGGCTATTATCTTAGACTCTCCTCTCTCTTGTGGATTAATTCATCCCCCATCTCTTGTCCATGTCCCCTTAGCAACTGACATCACATTTTATTATTAAAACATTGAAATACAATTCACATATTACATCGCTTGGTCGTAGCCACATATTATATCTACATAATCATTGATCAAACTGGGGATTATAATGGGGATGTTACACTCCCCCTCCCCTACAATTATGCGTCATCCTTGGTGTATTTTATGCCGATATACATATATGGAAATTTACATCACAATACTTATAAATAAAATTTATGCAATTTAACAACTCCAACCACAACTCCACCCAAAATCTCGTGTTCCTCTCAACTCATCGACCCAAGGAATGCATTATTCATTTATTAGTGATACCCAAGGGATCTACCATCATTTTATTAGGGCTAACCCAAGGAATGCACCACTTGTTTATCAAGGTCCCCAATTTAGTTGGCCAGGACTCTAAGATGTGGTTTCGACACTCTAGTTGCTCAAAAATGAGTCTTGCATTATGTCCTCCTTAGAACTGTCAAACATTTGTGGGTATTCTATCTGCATGTTTTCTTCATTCTCCCATGTAGAATCTTCAAGACTGTAGCAGGTCCATTGAACCTTTACCAACCCTATGGCTTTGTTCCTGAGCACTTTGAATTTCCGGTCTAAGATGTGTACTGGTTCCACCTGAAAATCCCCTTCGTGCTCCACCTAGATCACATTCCAATCAATGACATGATTAACATTAGGTACATATTTTTTACATAAATATACACGAAATACATTGTGCACACTCATGGATGCAAGCAAAGCTAACATGTATGCATTTGACCCTATATTTTCCAATATTTCAAAAGGACCACAATATCTTGCTGCCAACTTCGGGCAACTTCATAATATTAGCAAACTTCTCTTTTCCTTTACTTTCAAAAACACATGTTCTCCCACATCAAAATCTCTGAAAACTTTGTTCATGTCTGCACAACTTTTCTTCCTATCTTGGGCAGCCTTCAAATTCTGATTAATCCTTTCTATCTGATCTTCCATTTCTTTTAGCAATTCTGGCCCAACAATTTCTCTACCTATTGGATTATCCCAACTCACTAGGGTGCTACATTTTTTGTCATACAATGCCTCAAATAAACTCATTTTCAAGGAGGCTTGATAACCATTATTATAAAAAAATTCAACTAAATGGATATAATCTTCCCACTTCGATGGTTGATCCATCACATACATTTTAAGTATGTCCTCAATTATTCTGTTAGTCCTTTTTGTTTTTCCATCTAACTTTGGGTGATACGTTGTACAAAGATTTAAATTTGTCTCAAAGCCTTTGAACAAAACCTTCCAAAAATTGGAAGTAAACTTTAGATCCTTGCTTGAAACTATTTCCTTAGGCACTCCATGTAGCCTAACAACTTCTTTCATATAAATATCCATAATATTTGTTTCCTTGTGTGAATTCTTTACTAGAATGAAATGTGTTGCTTTAGTCAACTTATCCACCACTACCATGATAGAATCATGTTGCTTCATTGTTCTGTGCAGCTTAGTAATAAAATCAAATAAGACAACTTCCCACTTCCATTCCGGAATGGGCAATGGCTGTAGCAAATCTGTTGGGTGTCTATGTTATGTCTTTACTTTTTGGCATTCCAGACATCTGACTATGTAATTAGTCGCTTCTTTCTTCATTCCTGGCAAAAAATATTGGCTTCTTACTGTTGTAATTGTTTTATTATATCCCAGGTGCTTGACATATGACACATTGTGCATCTCCTTTAGCACTACATTTTTCAGCTCACTGGAATTCGACACATACACCTTACCCTTGTACATGATAATTCCATCTTCTTTCAGCTCGTAATAATTAAATTTCTGTTGAAAATTTCCTTGTTGTAATGTCTCTTTAATTCTTAAATAATTATGATCTGAATTTGTTGTTTGAAACACACTCGCTCCGACATAATAAAATTTTCGCTTTTCCTCAAGGGATAGAATCCCCGAAGTCCTACGGGGGCCTAGCACAGGCTAGTTCTTCCCTATTCACCTCTCTGTGATCGTGGGTTAGGACCACAATCCAAACAAACCAGGCGCCTTTTCATGTTTCGTGACTCAGCGATACAAGTGAGTCCAATCTTAAAGGTATAATGGCTAGGGGGCTCCTAAATAAAACCCTGGACGTAGATTTGGTCGCGCAAATTCTGGCCGTCTAGATCTACCCGCCGCTTAATGACAAAGCACTAGCTCCCTTTCTTTAGTCCCTATCTCGATAGGACCACATACACGCCTAAATGAAAGTTCCTTTCACAACTCGCGACCTCGCAAGTCGTGAGTCGAAGACCCTCAAATTTTCTTCACCAATCGTCGATACCTGAGATTCCGATATGGTATGGCGCTCTCTCCATGCGTGACCACCGGCTAGGGATAACTACTAGCCTTTCTCGCAACTTGCAAGTTCGCGAGTTGAAAGGTTGAACCTCTGGGCCCTTCTTTTACAAAACCCCGAGACGCGAAAGTCAGAGAAGGTTTGACTCCTTCTGGGCTTCTCGGAACTCGCAACTTCGCGACTTGAGTTGTTGGGCCGTTGTGATCCTTTCTTACGAGAACCCGAAGTACGGGAAGTCAACAGGATGTTGATTCCCGTTTCAAATGACACGTGTCCACCACCTGTCACCACTTCTCCCTCTCTCTGGGCATCTTATCGTTACACCACCTGTCAACCACGTGGGTCCCACCAAGAGGACGTGCCACATGTTGCACAAGCTCTCACAACTCGCAAGCTCAGGACTTCTACAGTCGAAGTTGATTCCCCTCAACCTCCGAGACCCCGATATGCGATATGGGGAGGAGGTCCTAACTCAATGGTTGCTCCTACTTCTCTCTATTTGGGACTTCGCGACTCCAAGGGTTTGGTCTTCCACCTCCAAACTCACAAACCCCCGATACGCGATGTATCAAGACGTTAGATCCCACGGATGTCCTTCCCCTTTGATCAACGACCCAGATCACATCGCGATCTCGCGACTCGGGACTTCGTGACTCCAAGAGCCTGGTCTTCCACCTCCAAACTCATGAATCCCTGATACGTGATGTATCGAGGTGTTAGATCCCATGACTATCCTTCCCCTTTGATCAACGGCCAAGATCACATCGCG
>JZKD02S1876739.1:65178-75858 GCA_000966675.3 Picea glauca | reverse complement strand
ATGGCCAAGGGAAAGGGGGTCTTATCACGAGCCAACCTTCTCATTTCTATGAAAGTACTTGTGGGTAACATTGTCACAATTGGTCACCACTCTAGGGAAATGTCCCCTGATTAGCCTCTTGAAGAAAAAAACAATATAAAAATAAAAGAATAAAAATTAAGAATAAAAGGCATGAATGGGCTTGGAAAAATTTGCATCCAGGACAGGTGCATCTCGCCTTCTACAAAGGCACCCACAGGTAAATATTTGCATCATTTTCCCTCATTGCACCCACCTACTTGGACATCCCTTGAAAACATCACCCACTTACATGGCTTGGATGAGGTCTCTTCCAGAAAATTTCCTCTTCCAGTGGACACTAGCCCAATAGGATGCCCTGTCATTTTCTCCAAATTTGTATTGCAAGCTTGTGTAATGTCTTTGAGATTTGACTGATGTATTAGGCATTTTATGCACGTGTTTAATAATATTGATGATGAGATGTGATTGACATTGCTATGATCCCTATGACTGATGAGCCCATGGAGGGCGTAGATTTTGATGTGCAAGATCATGCTCGACAGACAGGTACCATTTGGACCGGTACACATGGGGAGATGATTAGTTCAGACCTCCATGGGGCTGAAGACTCCATCAGGTGGGTGCTGAGAACCCATCAGGGGTCAGAGACAGGACATAGATGGATAAGGGGATTTGCACCGGAGTAGAGGAGGACGTTCCACTAGAGGCACCTTGGCAAAGCTTGTCCTAGGGGGATTGGCCCTTTTTTAGTGGAACGTTGGCCTTGGAAGGCCTAGGATGTCACCCATGATGATCATGATGTCATCCCACCTTATGGACGTTTTGGGAGGCAGATTTTCCAGTGTTGGCACGTGTGGCAGGTTGGAGAAGCCCAAGGAGGGCTAACGTTTTGCTCCAGGATGCCCCATTTTCCCTAGAAGGGGCTAACGTCTCCCTGAAAGGGGCATGACGTCTCTCTTTAGCTTTATTAGGTTTTAATTTTGAACATTTAATGTAAAACAATATGATTTTAGTATTTTGGCCTTGTTGGACTTTTTCATGACCTAAAATGTAAAATTAGGTCATGGTACTATATAAATGGAGGGTTTTCACCTTCATTTTAGGATCATCTCTCACTCACTCATTAGTGAGGTCTGAAATTTGTGCTAAGACTTGGGTTATTTAGCTGAAATTGGGAGGCACACTTTTTGAAGGAAGGCATTTTGGATCTCTATTTGGTATTTTTGCATATTTCTTGATGGAAGGTGTTACAACTAAGGTTTGCTATGATTTTCCTTGTGAAATGTAAGTGAATTTCTGCAAAACTTCTTAATTGAATGGTTGTATTCTTATTTGTTACATTTATTGTTATAAATTTTCTTAAGAAACCCTATGTGACAAGCACACATAGTAGGTCCTTGTCTCATGTCCCCATCAAGAGATTTTCCAACCATTGTTTGAAGAGGGAAAGAGCCTAGCCGTAGCTACGCTATTATTTTCTCTTTATCTGCTAGCCGTTTTTTACTTTCAAGCTAAGAAGAAGAAGACACATGAGAGCCTAGTTCTTCTACACTTTGATGGGTCGATTTTCTAAGGTTTGCTAGTGAAGCCTTGTTGTAGAAACACATTGCCTTCCAAACCCTCTTGTCTTGGTTTTATGCTATTTTCTCAGCTAGCCTTCATTGCCATTGAGTTAAGGAAGGAGGAGAGAGCACCAAGGCCTAGTTCCCCTACACCAAGGTGAACCTCTCTCCCCTAGGGTTTTGACTTTGAGGCCTTTCCCTAGAACCACCTCAAAGCTTCACCTTCTAGTCCTTAGATGTACTTTATTTTTTATCCTTAGCTCCCGTGTCCTCTACTTTTGACACCATTAACCCTAAGGCACTGATCTAAAGACCTTTTTTGTCTTGAGTAAACTTGATCACAACAACTCTCAAAACTTTGAATGAAACCCTAACTACTAACCTTAGCTTAGAAACTAACCTTACTAACCTACTAGTGTCATCATCTCTAGATATAAATATCATTTGTGCAGCTAACGTTTCTCTTATAAGCAATTGAATGGTGGTTTGAAGGCATTAATTGAATGAAGTGTTGATTGTTATATTGAATGCCACATTTTCTTAGCATTTATTGAAAAAGTGACATTATATATCATTGCTATTTTATAAACATTGACTTCGTCAATATTTATTATCCAATTTCTTATATGTATATCAGATAGTCATTGATTTATACGAAGTACTAACCAAGTGAGAAATATTGCATATATCAATTTATTGTTTCTTTGTCTTAGGCAAGTGCATCTCTCTCTTTTTGGTTATACTTTATTATTGATTGTTATCCGGACTATCTGCTCGGTGGTGACTTATGAGGGGGGAAACTTATCCTTGTCTTATAATCCTTTGCCTTCTCAAAACCCCAGGTCACCGAGGACGTCTCCCCTGGGCCTTACCACCCTAAACAGAAAGAACCATCCCACTGAGGTGACATTGGGTGGGATTGGTTTCAGTTACGCCAGTTTGCCTCTCCAATCTCTAGCCTTTTATCCTTGCTACAAACTGTGAGATAACATTTTGGCACTGTTGCCGAGGAACACTAAGTCAAAACTTCCTCAAGATGACAACCTTTCGGTAAGCCTTGCCTCTAGAATTTTCATCTTACAAGCTTACCTGGCGACTCCACCTTGGGTGTTTTCACTTAACTTTTGATAGTTTCAAGCAAACTGTCTGGTGACTCCACAAACTACAAAGAGGTACAATAACCCTCCTTTATCTTTCAGAAGGAAGCCTCCCAAGAAATCTCATGTTGTAAAATCACTTTTTGGAAGGAGTCTTCCTTTGAAAACCATGTCTAGCTCTCATACCACTACAACAAACCCAACCAATAATCAAAGACAATGGTCATCTACTCTTTTCATACCACTAGACATGTCAGCCATACCAGGCTATCCTAGACAAATGCCACCCAAGTATGAAAAGTGGTTGCCTAAATTTACCGGTACTGATGCAATCAGTGCCAAAGAGTACATGAGAAAATTTTGGGTGTTTTTTTAGCTTAATCTCGTTAGTGATGATGCTGAATATTTAGTCATGAAGTTTTTCTCTGCTACCCTCCTTGATGCTTCAAGGCATTGGTACCTAAGCCTTCTCGATGGTGGTATTAAGACCATGGACAAACTAGAAGAATCTTTTCTCAAGAGATGGAGTATCAAAGAAGACCCTAACATGCTTCTTACCCGATTGAATTCCCTTTGGAAACACGAGAATGAATCTATTCAGGAGTTCCATACTAGGTTTGAGACTTTGCTGCAAAAGATCCATGCGAGCCATCATCCAACTAGTGATTATCTTGTCCACATTTATACCAAGTCTTTTAATGGCCAACTAGGGTATCTTCTCAGGGACAAAAACCACCAATCAATCCAAGAATCCCAAGAGATCGCTACTAAAATTGAGGGCAACCTCCTTTCATCTAAAATTGATCCTTTCGCAAATCCAAGGGGGAAAGTGGGCACTAAACCAAAGATAGTCCACAATACTGAACCTATTTCAGACCTTTGCGCTAGTATGACAAAAATACAAGCTTCCATGGATGGTATCATGAAGAATCAAGAACTAATGATGAGTAGGATTGTCAACTTGGAGAGGTCCCAGAACCAAGCACCTAGGGTCTCACACAAAGGGAAATTTCAAAAGGGGAACCAATTTTATAAACCAAAGAATGAGCAAGAAGTTCCAAACACCTTATCCCCTACAAATGTTGTGGATGAAAACTGTTGGTGCTTAGAATGCAGTGAAGCACATTAGGAGCATGAATGTCCTTACAGTAACGATGGCCATCAAAAAGTAAACAATATAGGCCATATCATGGAAGGCCATAAAATAAATATCACTGCTGCAGAGCATCAGAAGGGCGTGAAAGAAGCAGCCAGGTTGGATAGAATGGCGGTAATAAACAACTTAGACCAGGAACCAAAAGAAAAGTTAAAGAAACAAGAGTTCCAGGTGTATAGAAGAAAGAAGTTAAACCAACCTGTCGTTGACCAAACAAAACCCCCACCTTTGGATGTACTTCTTCCCAAGACGTCCAAAACTAAAAGGGTTAAATTGGACTTTGACTTTGAGGGGCACTATCCAAGATGCATGTAACTATTCCCCTGAAAGAAGTCATTAAGGTGTCATCTGTCAAAGAGTGTTTGACAATTTATTTCAAGTATCAGATGGACCCATGGACCCTCCTATCATGTTGCAATCCGATCACTTCAGGGTCCATTACGATGAACATCCCCCCTTCTTCATGACCTTGATAATGAATAATAAGAGCCTCAATAACTGCATGTTGGATATAGGGGCCAGTGCCAACATGATGTCCCTGAAGGTCATGCAACAATTAGGGTTGAAAGTCACACGACCTTACAAGAATGTGTGTGGATTTGAATCTAAATCCATACCAACACATTGGGTAATTGAGAATGTCCAAGTTTGCCTTAAATATTACCCTTAAAAGGTCATCCACATGAACATAGTGGTTATAGACATCCCAGATGTGTGGGGGATGTTATTGTCCAGGAAGTTTGCCTCTGAATTAAGGGGTACTCTTGAGATGGACCTCACTTATGTGAATATACCCTTGAAACATGGAACTATTGGTCGTCTCTAGAATGTACCTGTGACTACAACTCATGTGCAAGAACCTAATGTTTCCAACAAAGATGACAAGGCACATGATGAGATCATACAGACTCTTCATAAGTATTCTACAGAAGATATTCCTTTTGAAACAGAAGAAGACTTTGATTAGATTAAGTGGCCCAAGAAAGAGGAATACCAACAAATCCTAGACAAGTTCAAAAGCAAGGAAGCCGGGACTGTGAAGATACTAAAGAAAGAAGAAGATGATGTACAAATCCGTTTGTCCCAGCAAGAAGTGTTTACAACAAAATCTCACCGTCCTCCCTCTGCACAATACACCAGGGTCATCCAAGGGACAACCAAATACAAGATCAGGAGTACAAGGAAGGGGACGTAGTGTGGATGTGGGATACCTAGAAAGGAAAGCCAACCATTGTCAAGGGAAGCACTCAATCATGGCTCAGAACTTTCAAAGTTGGAAGAGAATCAGTTGATGACTCCTACTATTTGTCCACTTTGGAAGGAAGAAGGCGCCAATTACTGATCAACGGGAACCTCCTCAAACCCCACCAAGGTGGGGGAACCTGACTTCAAAGGTAAGTGCAGGTAAGTAGGCATTCTTTCATTTGTGTATTATACCATTTGCATTGCATGTTAATTTTCTTTCACATTTACATTGTTGATTGTTTTATTTCAGTCTATATATATCTATATATGCTCGGGTGGCATTACCACCCCAACTGGTTACTAATGTTTCTCTTGAGATCAAGCAGGTAAACAGGTTATGCCAGATATGATGAGGTTCTCATGCACTCTATGATGAGCACATGTCCCCGAGTTGGAGCCAGATGTTATCCCCACTTTTAGGGATAACTAGGAGATCATGTCTCGAGGCCCACAAGTCCTAGACATGGAGTACCAAGAGCATGATTGACTTTAGCATGGCCCTGGGGGCCCCACATTTTCTTTCTTCCAACACCTTTATCTTGTCAGTAGCAGGAGCATCCATCACCATCTCCCTGGTCTTGTTTCAGAGATGGTTCTTTCTCCATGAGGTAATTAGTCTAGGTATCATAGTATGTGTCACTTTGATCATCAAAACCCTTGAATATGTGCATTTGATTCCTTTTGTTTCTAACAAATGATTGGATCTTACACTTTCCCACTTGACCATGTCTAGGGGGATTGACAGGATGCCCTATTAAGCCTGTGTCCTTAGGATTTGGTTTGCCACTGGGGGGGATTTCTGAAAATCCATTGTCTGCTCCCTTCACAACACCACTTTTTCATATTGCTTCCTGCTCACCTATCCCATTCCACTTGTCCGGGCACTGGGTTGACCTATTTTCAGGACTGCACCTTATCTCATGGGAAGAAGGGACTAAAGGCCCAGAAGTTAAAAGAAAGCTGGTAAAAGATAAAATCCTAAGGATAAAACCTCGAGATGCTTCACCCAGGGATCCTCAAGAAATAAATAAAAGGCTTCTCAGCAAGAAACAAGAGGGACCCGTAAAAATAATAAAACAAGACCTAATCACAGGATAAGGGAGCTCATCATGAGCTAGACCATTAGGTCCATGGGTACCTAGCAATATGACATTACCACCAGTTGGTTACCATGCCAGGGTAGTGACTCTTGGTTGCATGGCCAAGGGAAAGGGGGTATCATCACGAACCAACCTTCTCATTTATATGAAAGTACTTATGGGTAACATGGTCACCACTGGTCACCACACCAGGGCAGTGTCCCTTGATTAGCCTCTTGAAGAAAAACGAAATATAAAAATAAAAGAATAAAAAGTAAGAATAAAAGGCATGAATGGGCTTGGAAAACTTTGCATCTAGGATAGGTGCAGCTCGCCTTCTACAAAGGCACCTACAGGTAAAGATTTCCATCCTTTTCCCTCACTGTACCCACCTTCTTGGACATCCCTTGACCACATCACCCACTTACATGGCTTGGATGACGTCTCTTCCGGAAAATTTCCTCTTCCAGTGGACACTAGCCCAATAGGATGCCCTGCCATTTTCTCCAAATTTGTATTGCAGGCTTGTGTAATGTCTTTGAGATTTTGACTGATGTATTAGGGATTTTATGCATGTGTTTAATAATATTGATGATGATATGTGATTGACATTGCGATGATCCATGTGACTGATGAGCCCATGGAGGGCGTATTTGTTGATGTGCAAGATAATGCCCGATGGACAGGTACCATTTGGAACGATACACATGGGTAGATGATCAGCTCAGACCTCCATGGGGCTGAAGAGCCCATCAGGTGGGTGTTGAGACCCCATCATGGGGTAGAGACATGACAAAGATGGATCAGGGACTTTGCACTAGAGTAGAGGAGGAAGTTCCACCAGAGGCACCTTAGCAGAGCTTGACCTAGGGGGATTGGCCCTTTTTCAGTGGAATGTTGGCCTTGGAAGGCCTAGGACGTCACCCATGATGATCATGACATCATACAGCCTTATGGACGTCTTGGGAGGCATATTTGGCAGTGTTGGCACGTGTGGCAGCTTGGAGAAGCCTAAGGAGGGCTAACGTTTTGCTTCAGGATGCCCCATTTGCCCTAGAAGGGGATAACGTCTCCCTGAAAGGGGCATGATGTCTCTCTTTAGCTTGAATAGGTTTTAATTTTGAACATTTAATGTAAAACAATATGATTTTTGTATTTTGGACTTGTCGACCTTTTTCATGACCTAAAATGTAAAATTAGGTCATGGTACTATATAAATGGAGGGTTTTCACCTTCATTTTAGGATCATCTCTCACTCATTCATTAGTGAGGTCCAAAATTTACTCTAAGACTTGGGTTCTTTGGCTGAAATTGGAAGGCACACTTGTTGAAGGAAGGCATTTTGGATCTCTATTTGGCATTTTTGGCATATTTCTTGATGGAAGGTGTTACAACTAGGGTTTGCTATGATTTTCTTGGTGAAATGTAAAATAATTTCTGCAAAACTTCTTATTTGAATGGTTTTATTATTATTTTTTGAATTTATTGTATAAATTTGTTGAAGAAACCCTAGGTGACAAACACACATAGTAGGTCCTTGTCTCATGTCCCCATCAAGCGATTTTTCAGCCATTGTTTGAAGAGGGAAAGAGCCTAACCGTAGATACACTCTTCTTTTCTCTTTATCTGATAGCCATTTTTTCATTTCAAGCTAAGAAGAAGAAGATGCATCAAAGCCTAGTTCTTCTACACTTTGATGGGTTGATTTTCTAGGGTTTTCTAATGAAGCCTTGTTGTAGCAACACGTTTCCTTCCAAACCTTCTTGTCTTAGTTTTATGTTATTTTCTCAGCTAGCCGTCATTTCCATTGAGTTAAGGAAGAAGGAGAGAGTACCAAGGCCTAGTTTCCCTACACCAAGGTGAGCCTCTCTCCCCTAGGGTTTTGACTTTGAGGCCTTGCCCTAAAAACACCTCAAAGCTTCACCTTCTAGTCCTTAGATGTACTATCATTTTGATCCTTAGCTCCTGCGTCCTCTACTTTTGACTCCATTAACCCTAAGGCATTGATCTAAAGACCCTTTTTGTCTTGAGTAAACTTGATCGCAACAACTATCAAAACTTTGAATGAAACCCTAACTACTAACCCGAGCTTAGAAACTAACCTTACTAACCTACTGTTGCCATCATCTCTAGCTATAAATATCATGTGTGCAGCTAACATTTCTCTTATAAGCAATTGAATGGTTGTTTGAAGGCATTAATTGAACGAAGTGTTGATTGTTATATTGAATGCCACACTTTCTTAGCATTTATTGAAGAAGTGACATTATATATCATTGTTATTTTATAAACATTGACTTCGTTAATATTTATTATCCAATTGCTTATATGTATATCATATAGTCAATGATTTATATGAAGTACTAACCAAGTGAGAAAGCTTGCATATATCAGTTTATTGTTGCTTTGTCTCAGGCCGGTGCATCTCTCTCTTTTTGGTTATACTTTATTATTGTTTGTTTGTCGGACTATCTGCTCGGTAGTGACTTATGAGGGGGGTAACTTATCCTTTTCTTATAATCCTTTGCCTTCTCAAAACCCAGGTCACTGGGGACGTCTCCCTGGGCCTTACCACCCTAAACAGAAATAATGATCCCACTGAGGTGACATTGGGTGGGATTGGTTCCAGTGACGCTAGTTTGCCTCTCCAATCTCTAGCCTTTTATCCTTGCTACAATCTATGCGATAACAATGCCCAAGTATTTAGTTGGGAGAGTTTTGTGCTCAAAGCCCAAAATATTTGCCAGGTTCCTTTGGATTTCAAGGTTGGTGTTGAAAAAGTAGATCATCGATTTGGAATGGTTGATCTCGGCTCCCGAGGCTTCGCCAAACTCTTCTAATATCCTTTTGAATTTTTTTTCTTCCTTGACCGTGGGTATTCCATGGGGTAAGGTACCATCTACGAATTGTTGATGTGTGGAAGTAGGGCAGTTTTCGAAAGGTTTGAGGCCTGTTATTTCTCCTATTTTTGTTGTGCTTTTTATGCTTCAACTGAGACATTTCATCATCAGGATGAACAAGAAGGGGAATAGTGGGTCTCTTTGTCTGATGCCTCTAGTAGGCCAGAAGGGTTTGGTTGGGGCTCCATTTATCAAGAGTGAGAAACTTATCGTTGAGACTAGGTTGATAATCCAATTGATCCAGTGTTGGGTGAACCCAAAGGCTTCCAGAGTCTTAACCATGTAATTCCTGCTAATTTTGTCATAGGATTTTGCTAGGTCAAGTTGCATTATCATTCCCCCTCTCCTCTGGATTTTCAGGGTGTCTATTAGCTCATGAGCATGGATGATGTGTCCATGATTTTTCGTCCTTCCACAAAACCCACATGTTCCTGTGAAATCAGTGTGGGTAGGATGGGTTTCAATCTTTGGATATGACTTTAGAGATATTGTAAACCACATTGCATAATGATATGA
The DNA here is from genome assembly GCA_000966675.3 of Picea glauca. Taxonomy (NCBI): domain Eukaryota; kingdom Viridiplantae; phylum Streptophyta; class Pinopsida; order Pinales; family Pinaceae; genus Picea; species Picea glauca. The sequence goes on along the minus strand of JZKD02S1876739.1, from coordinate 66,282 downwards.
GTTTGTAGCGGTCAGGGGTCCTTGCTTCATTTTCTTTGGGGATTAGAGTAATCATTGTGAAATTTAATGCTTTTAGAATGGAGGATGATTGTCTAGAGGCCTCCACCACCCTATAGACATCGTGTTTGACCACTTCCCAACAAGCTTTGAAAAAATCGATTGTGAAACCATCTGGACCTGGGGATTTCCCGTTGGGCATCTCCTAGATCACTTGATCAATTTCCTCCTTAGCTATGGGTTTGTTTAGGTTGTTATTTTGTTCCTCGATGACTAGTCGGGGGATGTGTTGCATAATCCTCTGGATGGACTCCGTTCGGTCTTTGTTGGGTTCTTGGGCTATCCCATGGAAGTGACTTACCAATGTATTTTCAATCTCCTTGTGGGATTCTCGCTCGATCCCATCCTGATCCTTAATTTTTAGGATTTTTTTGTGGGCTCTTCTGGAAATGGTTGTTGTATGGAAAAACTTGGTCTTTCTCTCTCCTTCCTTTAGCCATCTGATTCAGGACTTTTGGCGCCATAGAATTTCTTCCTTTTGGCATCTTTTTTCCCATTCCTGGGTCATTTGGATCTCTTCCTTTTTTCGGTCCTCTGTGTAGCCCTCTGCTATGCAAATTTCCTAGAGTCTTCTAATTTTGTCTTCAATATATTTATTCTCTTGGTTTATGTTGCCTAAAATTTCCTTATTCCACTCCCTGAGCTTATATTTGATGTACTTTAGTTTCTTATAGAGTTTGAACATCTATGTACCTTGCTCCAGTTGTTCCTCCCGCCACCACTGGTTGATGTTCTCATTGAAGGTGGGGTGTTCAATCCAGAATTTCTCAAATCTAAAAGGTCTATTCTTCAGGGTGGTTGGGAAGTCTTCTTCCAGTTGGAGTGGCCAATAATCAAACCCCCCCCAGGGAAGGATGTTGCAATATAAGGTTAACCCCTACATAATAATGGATTTTGACACCAAGAATCCGTCTAGTCTTGTCGCAACTTGATGTTGATTTATCTGTTTATTGTTCCAAGTGAAGTGTCCATTATTGGTTCTGATGTCCACCATCTCTGTTGTGTCTATGAACGTTGATAATTCTTCCGCATCTCTATCCAACCTCC
>JZKD02S1876728.1:66725-77277 GCA_000966675.3 Picea glauca | reverse complement strand
TAATTCTCATTTCTAGGGTATGAGTATTTCAGTTGGGTAATTTCCATGGTCTCGACAACTTTCGCGTTCCTTTCTGGATAGTATTAATGTATATAGAAACATATACCATGTGACACGAAATAAAGGGTTTCAACATGCAGTTTTGTTCTCGTAACAAAGGTCAAGTCACAACCTTTACTCTTGATGCGACTTTAGGTTTAGTCTTAGTTTGGCCACTTATGAAGGATCAGACGAGTTTAGTTACTGGTATATATTACCTTTAACAGAGTCGGTCAGATATCGTTGGGGTCCGAGGGTAACATCCCTTCTTTACAAGTTATGTAATGAGAACTGATCGATCGCTATACCATAACTGAGGTGAGAGATTAACTTTGCTAGTTACAAATGTAACGTTCTGAAACATCACCCTCCTTTGCAGTAACTCAATACGAGAAACATAAGTGGTATTCTCAGGGTCGCATTGAATCTTTTGTCCAATCACTTAATGGTGGTCTGAGAAGCGTCCCCTCTGAGGCCTGTCGTATGGCCTTCGTTTCCAGTGCAGAGTAGGCCACCTCCCAAAAGTCACATGGAAAGATACGGGTCATTAACTATTTTCTCACATTGCTTATGGAAGGTTCTAATTAGGTTTTGTTCCCTCCCTTCTTCTTTTTCACTCTACGTAACTTCTCTGAAGATGATCGTGGAGAGTCAATCTGGTGTATATGTTGTGGAGAAGGTTCGTCCTGGTGAAAATAAGAATGGATAATTGAAATGCTAACTGGTCTCCCTCCTTGAACTAGGTAAGGATGCTTCTTTATTGTTTTTTTCTAAAACCTTTTTGAAAATTCTCGGTGTTTTGCCTTCTTTCTTCAGACTTCAATGATCTTGCACAATCTTTTTTATGAGGGTTAATGTATATATATTTTTACTCATAGGGTTTGTCATCCTCCATCTACTCTATTTTATGGGTTTCCCCTATATTTCTGCATTGTGACCTGGTGTTGGGTCTCTGGGAGATTGTGTGGGAGTTCTAGTCCAGAACATTGGCTTAGCAGGGAAAAACCCACACCGTGTGTTGCATGTTATACTATGTTCGGATGAAAGCAATTTCTTTTAGATAAGATATTATAATGTTTCTTTATCTCTATTGGGTATGTTTATAATGATTTTTGGTTGGGAGTCCACCATTATGTAGGTTCTTTCAAACCACTAGTTGACACTTATGACTGTAATTTCTTTTAAAAAATTACTGCATTTTCCATTTGGTATATATCGATATACATACAGTGGGGTTATGTGCACTGAATAGTTTGTTAAGAAGCACCCAACGACATGCAATTATTTGAGTCTATAATTAAATTTGGGGTTAACATATTTCATTCGGTTAATATCATTGTCTGTGTGTGGACAATACCATTCGAAGCCTCATATTCGGCATAAATATTAACTCTGTATTTAAAACTTCGAGCAATGCATTCTCTTCAGCACATATAGTAAATCATTGTTTAGACTTTGATACATGTATTTGGCATATAGCATTTAACTCTGTGTTTAAAGTGTTGACCAATGCATTCTCTTCGGCATGCAATATTTAAATTGATATTCTGAATTAATTCATACATTCGACATACACATACCACACAAACCCTTGCAGTTTGGATTCTCAAATTCTTGTGGTGTTATTATTGTTTATTTGTTTATTTCCTGAAAGGTTTGATTTAGACAAAATGGTAACCAATCTAATGATGGGACCCCTGTTGCTACGAGGGTATCCATCAGGAAGTTCTTGGTCCACCTTCCCCTTCGGCCTAGGGCATCTGCTCAACCAAAACGCGAATGGGAAAAGGACATCAGTGTTCCCAAATTGCAAGTTAAGTGAAAACTCTCTAAAAAAACTCCTTTCTTAAATCATTCTATTGAAACTTACACTCGTTTAACTTACATTGGTTAATTACTAATGATGAATTTATTTTTTCCTTCCAGGGACTTTGACCCTTCAAAATTCCAGGTTTAGGACCATGCCATGCACATGAAAATGTATTTGTGTTTCATTTTACCGCTCTTAAAAGACTGCCCTAGGTTTGTAAGGAATGTGATGCAACCTGCCCTCGCTGGCATGGCCGCTCTCGCCAGGACCTTCTTTCCCGCAGCCCGAAGAGTTGTAACACCCTTCAAATCCCGTATCGGGACTTCTCGTCACCCACAGACCTCTCTGTTGACCTCCCGACAGTTTCTTCGGGAAATCAGTTTTCGCGGTATCGCGGACCCTATGCGCACTCCTCGAGCAACTCCAACCTCCGAACCCTGAATGCCAATGGTCAACGGTCCACGGATCGGGATATCACCACCTTGACTATCCTATCTATCGGGTCCCACTCTGCCACGTCACCTTCGGAATTTCGCGCATCGCGAATCCTCGACACAAAGTTCCTTGCTGTTGGAAACCCCGAATGCCGAAACCCTGATTCTCCATATTCGTGCCACCTGTCCCCCCAACGATCGATGGCTCCCACAGAATTGGGAAATTGCTATTCGCGACTTCGATGTGCATGCAACTCTTGCACTCGCCAACCCCGATTTGTCAAAATGTGATGGCAAATGAGTTCAACTTGCGCTTGGAGGTTAACTCTTTCTCAAGAGTCCAAGTCATCGATTATCTTCCTCTTGAAGAGTTCTTCTACTCCGAAGCTTCTCCCGTTCGGGCTTCTCCTGGGTCTGTTCCACAATACTTGTAAGGAACTCTCCCTCCTAAGCTTTCACCAACTTTCCACTCAGAATCACTCTGTTTTCAATTCTTCCATAAAATTATGTACGCAACATATGAAAGAAGTAAGTAACAGGAAGCCAATATGCAAAGGCACAGTGCCAACAACACACAAAAAATAAATACGTCCATGAAACTGAATCAGGGCTTCCCTGTTCTCCTCCTCCCAGGCTTGCCTCTGAGTCTTCAATTCAACTTGCACCTCACCTGCACGGTCTGAATAAAACCCACAAAACTTCTGGGCAAATGAGAATGAGAGTTAACCGTCCAACCACCTCGACACACTCTATGCAGAGGAATTCCACTGCACTCTATGCAGGAATCTTCTGGCTTAGACGGAGAAACAATTTAGACTATTTCTCTCATTCCCTCAGATTTCGAACCTGCCATGAAATCACATATGCAGCATATAGACAATAGGCAAAAAAAAAAGCAAATATGCAAGAGCATAATATCAACAACACACAGAAAATAATCACAGCCATCAAATTGAATCAAAGCTTTACTATTAATTCAATATCTGTACATGGGGATTCTTCACCAGTTCCCTGAGTTTCTCTCTTCCTGCTTCTCTTTTTTCTAATGCTGAATAATAATCTCAATTATACAAGGAGGGTGCCTATATTCGTTTTCCCTCCTAGAAGTAAAAACTGTCTAATCTACAACTAATTCCTATCTAACAGCATTAAAACCATTAAATGCCTTCCTATCTATAATAAAATACAAGTGCGCTCAACTTTGAATGCCTTTAGTTAAATGGTGGCGCAAAAATCTTCAACATGATTCAAAAATGTATGCGTTGGTGTTGTCCAGCTGTATCTCTTTATCCCCGCGCTGCTCGTTTCATGACGTCGTAGATGCTCCTGCATCATACTCCTCAGCTTAAAAGATTTCATGGGCTCATGTCCATGAGCTCCTGCACAGTCTGCCCATGCTTTTGAATCACTGTCTCTGTTTCCCAACTGGCATCCTCCACTGGGTGATTTTTCCATTTCATCAGGTACTCAAAATATTGCTTTCTCCTGGTCTTCCTGCCTGTTCTTTTATCTAGTATGCACTCCATCTGAGGCTTCTGTGCAACTGGAAATTGCTTCTGCCACTGGACCACTGATTCCTCAGTTCTAGTGCCTGCTTCTTCAGCCCTGTAGGGGTATAAGTCCGAAATGTTGAAAATCGGAGATATCCCGATGCCCTCTGGCAATTCAAGTTCATATGCATTCTCGCCAAATTTCCTCAGAATTCTACATGGCCTGATTTTCTTCTTCTTGAGCTTGTTGTATGTTCCTCTCGGGAACGTTTCTTTCCTCAAGTGCGCCAGAACCACGTCCCCAACTTCAAATTGAAGTTGTCTTTTCCTCTGATCGGCTCTATGCTTATACTCCTGGTTCGCCTTCATCAGTCGTTGCTTCACCTGTGTGTGAAGTTCTTTCATTGCCTCAACGAATTCTTCAATTCTCGCGCTGCTAGTTTCAGCCTGTTCTGACTCCCTGAGATCAGATACTCCTCGCAGTTGTGTCCCATACACAATTTGAAATGGGCTCTTACCTGTACTCCAATTCATAGAATCATTGTACGCAAACTCTGCCTGTGGTAGGATCTGATCCCAACTGCTGTGATGCTCAGTCACCAGACTTCTCAACAGATTCCCCAAGCTTCTGTTGACTACTTCGGTCTGTCCATCTGTCTGCGGATGGTAAGAAGAACTGAATGCCAAGTCAGTGCCTAGATTCTTCCATAGCTTCCTCCAAAAGTGACCTATGAACTTGGTATCCCGATCCGAGACTATGCTCCTGCGCAATCCATGCAATCACACAATCTCTTTGAAAAACAAGTTTGCGATGTGGGTTGCATCGCTGGTCTTATGACATGGGATGAAATGTGCCATCTTCGAGAATCTATCCACTACTACAAAAATGGAATCCACACCTCTCTGTGTTCTCGGTAATCCCAAAACAAAATCCATACTAATTGCTGCCCATGGTCTCTCTGGTATGGGCAATGGCTGATAGAACCCTGTGTTCTGCTTTCATCCTTTTGCATGTTGACATATCCTGCACCTGTCTACATATCGCATTACATCAGTGTGAATGCTAGGCCAATAATAAGATTCTCTCAGCTTGGCGAAGGTCTTATCATGTCCAAAGTGACCTGCTAAGCCCCCACTGTGTTTTTCTCTCACCAAATTCTCTCTCATGGAGCACTCTGGAATGCACAATTGATTTCCTTTGAACACCAATCCATCCTGAATCAGGTAGTCAACCCACATACTCCTATCCCTGAGAACTGGGTTCTCGGTTGCCTCGTATGCCTCGCCAAAGTCTGTGTCACCTGCATACATATCCTTTAAATTATCAAAACCTAAGGTTTTGACTTTGAACTCCTACAGCAGCAAACATTTCCTGCTCAAGGCATCAACCACCTTGTTCTCAGTCCCCGAAATGTGCTTTATCACAAATGTAAAATTCTGCATGTACTCCACCCACTTCGCATGCTTCTGATTCAACTTCTCTTGCTGGCTCAGGAACTGCAATGCATGATTATCGTTGTATAGAACGAATTCCTTGGGTATGAGATAATGCCTCCACTTCTTCAAGGCCTGAATGATGGCATAGAACTCTTTATCGTACGTGGAGTACTTCAGCTTCGCATCATCCATATTTTCACCATAATATGCTACAGGTCGGTCATCCTGACTCAAAACCCCTCCAATAGCATATCCACTAGAATCACACTTCACCTGGAAGGTTTTCTGAAAATCCGGCAATACCAGAATTGGTTGCTCAGTAATCTTTCGCTTCAACAAATTGAAGCTCCTTTTAGCCTCTGTTGTCCAATGGAAAACCTTATGTTGCTTCTTCACAGTATCCATCATTGCTGCACTGATTCCACTGAAATTTCGAATAAACTTTCGGTAGAAACTAGCCAGTCCATGAAATCTCCTTACCTCAAAAACATTCCTCGACGATGGCCAATTCCTGATTACTTCAACCTTCTCATGATCCATCTTCAGTTCATTCGCCGAGATTACAAAGCCCAAATAAATGAGTTCCGTCTGCATGAAGGAACATTTCTTCAAATTTATCAGCATCTTCTCATGCTGTAGCCTTCTCATCACAATGGCCAAATGCCTCAAGTGTTCAACCTTGGTCTTGCTGAAAATCAATATGTCATCCAAATACACGACCACAAATTTGCTAATGAACTCCCGCATGACTTCATTCATCAGTCGCATAAATGTTCTTGGTGCGTTTGTCAACCCAAACGGCATGACCAGCCATTTGTACAAACCCTCATTTGTTTTGAATGATGTCTTCCACTCATCTCCGTCTCTCATCCGAATCTGATGATATCCGCTCTTGAGATCTATCTTGGAAAAGTAATTTGCTCCACTTAGGCAGTCCATCAGATCATCCATTCTCGGCAGTGGAAATCTGTACCTGATGGTAATCTTATTAATCGCTCTGGAGTCTGTACACATCCTCTAGCCTCCATCCTTCTTTGGACTCAGTACTATTGGAACGACACACTGACTCAGACTCTCCCTCACCAGTCCTTTATCCTGCAGATCCTGTACCTGCCTTTTGACTTCCTCATTCTCCTGAGGTGTCAACCTGTATGCTGCCTTATTCGGTAAACTTTCTCTGGGTATGAGGTCAATGTGGTGACTCACACTCCTCATCGGTGGCAATGAACGAGGTAGTTCATCCACGATGATATCAACGAACTCTCCAAGCAGTTCCTGAATTTCTTCCGGCAAGTCGTACACTCTTGTGCTTGTCAGGACAATTCTCGGCTTCCTGACAACAAAGAATTGTGGATCCTCATCCTTCTCCAACTCTGTGAGAAGTTCTTTCACACTCATGAGGAGTATGGTACTGCTCACTTCCGGCTTCACTTCCTTATCCTTTACTGGATGTAAGGTATGTGATCTCCCATCCTTCTCCAAGGTGTATGTGTTCATTCTCCCATCATGAGCAACATGTCGGTCATACTGCCAAGGTCTACCCAATAACACATGACAGACATCCATGGGAATAACATCACACACGATCTCATCCTTATATTCACCCATTTTAAAATTGACCAAGCATTGCTTCGTAACACATACCTGGTGTCCTTTCTGCAGCCATGTCACTTTATATGGACTCAGGTGTTTATTCGTTTTCAGCTCCAGCTTCTCCACCATCTCGGTCGAGATGAGATTATCGGTGCTTCCACTGTCCACTATGACCTTGCATTTCCAGCCCTTGGTTTTTCAAGTCATCCGGAACAGTCTGCATCTTTGCGCTGAGCTATCCACCTCTTTCTCAGATTTCAAAAGAGCCTTGTGCACTGTCAGTGATTTCCCACTTCCAGGGTCTTCATCCTCAACGTCACGCCTCTGCGCCTCGGTGACGTGAGATTTTCCTCTGTCCATCTTCTTGTCTAGACAGTCCATGGCTTTATGTCCGTCTTTCCCACATGTAAAACATGTGATAATTCATCCTCTGCCTCTTCCTCTACCTTGGGTACGAGGAATTACGTTGGCATCAGCATATTCGCCACCCGGATCAGTATGCTACCTCATCGGCTCAGCATATTGTTGCCTCTGTTGTGAGGTTCCACCTCTTTCAACTCTACCCTGAGGCTTCTGAGTCCTTTCTTGGGAAGCCATCTTACCCCTGGGCTGGCTCTTGCCTCACCCTCGCTGTCCCTGCTTGCGGCTCAACTTCTCCTCGACTTTCAGAGCCATTTGGTACGCATCCTCAACTGTTCGGATGGTAACCATGCTTAGTTCGTCCTGAATGTCATACCTGAGACCATTCAGATACCTTGCCACCTTTTCATCATCACTCTCCCGATGACCAACTCTGATGTTGAGCCTATAGAACTCCTCGGTGTACTCTTTCACCGTCATCAACTTCTGTCTCAGGTTCTTCATGCGCCTGAACAGAGTGATCTGGAAATTCCTCGGAATGAACTTCGCCTTCATCTTGGCGATCATCCGATCCCAGCTCTTGATCTTCTGTTTGCCTCGGGAACGTCTCTCTGCCTGCATCTTGTCCCACCATAAGGCTGCGTGTCCCTTCAGCTTGGTAACAACATGCCTTATTTTCTTTTCCTCCTCAATATCTTCATAGTCGAAGTAGGTATCCAGTGCTCGGATCCAATCCAACAATTCTTCTGCATTTAGACTTCCCTCATAGATGGGAATGTCCATCTTCATCTTCGAGCTCATCCTTGAAATGGCTCTAATCAACCTTTCTGTCGAGGCATCTTCTGCTGTGACCTCCTCAGTGTCGTGTCCAGCTTCCTCTTTAATCTCAGGATCACTGAACTCTGTTGCACCAACACCACGTCTCTGGGTGGTCTCCATTTCTTCAAGTCTGGCTCGGATATCTCTCATCTCTCTCTCCATCTCAGCATTACTGGCTGGCCTACCCCTTCTTCGGGCATCCCTGTCTTCACGATCAGGAGATTGCCTCTCTCTTCTGGGCAGCATGGTGTATCTGCTTCTCTCTGCTTCCTGAACAAAGAGAACTCCACTTCTGGGCTCTGATACCACTCTGACGCAAGTTGTGAGTATCAGAGTGCTTTCCTTTCCTCTTTCACTCCTCCTTCCTAAAATATACAGACAAGATCTTCAGGCTCTGATACCACTCTAACGCAACCTGCCCTTGCTGGCATGGATTCTCTCGCCAGGACCTTCTTTCCCGCGGCCCGAAGAGTTGTAACACCCTTCAAATCCCGTATCGAGACTTCTCGTCACCCACAGAACTCTCTATTGATCTCCCGGCAGTTGCTTCGGGAAATCGGGTTCGCGGTATCGCGAACCCTATGCGCAATCCTCGAGCAAATCCAACCTCCGAACCCCGAATGTTGATGGTCAACGGTCCACGGATCGGGATATCACCACCTTGACTATCCTATCTATCGGGCCCCACTCTGCCACATCACCTTCGAAATTTCGTGGATCGCGAATCCTCGACACAAAGTTCCTTGCAGCTGGAAACCCCAAATTCCGAAACCCCGATTCTCCGGATTCGTGCCACCTGTCCCCCCAATGATTGACGGCTCCCACGGAATCGGGAAATCACTATTCACAACTTCGACGTGCATGCAACTCTTGCACTCGCCAACCCCGATTTGCCGAAATGCGATGGCAAATGAGTTCCACTTGCGCTTGGAGGTTAACTCTTTCTCAAGAGTCCAAGTCGTCGATTCTCTTCCTCATGAAGAGTTATCCTGCTCCGAAGCTTCTCCCGTTCGGGCTTCTCCTGGGTCTGTTACACAATACTTGTAAGGAACTCTCCCTCCTAAGCTTTCACCAACTTTCCACTCAGACTCACTATGTTTTCAATTCTTCCATAAAATTACATACGCAGCATATGAAAGAAGTAAGTAACAGGAAGCCAATATGAAAAGGCAGAGTGCCAACAACACACCGAAAATAAATACGTCCATGAAACTGAATCAGGGCTTCCCTGTTCTCCTCCTCCCAGGCTTGCCTCTGAGTCTTCAATTCAACCTGCACCTCACCTGAATGGTCTGAATAAAACCCACAAAACTTCTGGGCAAATGAGAATGAGAGTTAACCGTCCAACCACCTCGATGCACTCTATGCGGAGGAATTCCACTGCACTCTATGCAAGAATCTTCTGGCTTAGATGGAGAAACAATTTAGACTATTTCTCTCATTCCCTCAGATTTTGAACCTACCATGAAATCACATATGCAGCATATAGACAATAGGCAAAACAAGAAGCAAATATGCAATAGCATAATATCAACAACACACAGAAAATAATCACAGCCATGAAATTGAATCAAAGCTTTACTATTAATTCAATATCTGTACATGGGGATTCTTCACCAGTTCCCTGAGTTGCTCTCCTCCTGCTTCTCTTTTTTCTAATGCTGAATAATAATCTCAATTATACAAGGAGGGTGCCTATATTCGTTTTCCCTCCTGGAAGTAAAAACTGTCTAATCTACAGCTAATTCCTATCTAACAGCATTAAAACCATTAAATGCCTTCCTATCTATAATACAATACAAGTGTGCTCAGCTTTGAATGCCTTTAGTTAAACGACGGCGCAACAATCTTCAACGTGATTCAAAAATGTATGCGCTGGTGTTGTCCAGCTGTATCTCTTTATCCCCGCGTTTCTCGTTTCATGACGTCGTAGATGCTCCTGCATCAGAATGATACCATTGTATTCTAGAATGTTATCATCATGGGAAAAAAAATTCAGGTTCATAAAGATGGTCGATTCTTTATCTTTGTATATTCACTTTTAAAGGAACGACATAAAGACAAAACCTTGATGCTATGTAATTGTAATGAATAGGATGTAATGAACATGACTATAGAGATGCTCATAATTGTATAGTCGACTTAGATGGAAACTCAATCAGTCAATTCATTGTTTTCGGTATGATAGATATGTTTTACATAGAATTCTGGAATGGGTAGCAATATGTACCCGTGAAGAGAAATTCTATCCTGTACTGCCTTCTGGGTGTACTTTGAACTTCATAGATAAATTCAAATGATTCCTTTTTTTATTCATATAGCTATGCTATTTTGACTATTACCGAAGTAGGTCAATGCATATCAAATTATATGGTTCCAGAATGTATATCCTTCACTTCATTTAGTTTTTCCATTGTATTATTTTATTTCAAAACTTCCTTTGTGACTGTCTAAACTATTTGTTTTCCTTTATATTAATGGCATCTGGTGGAATGCACACAATAGATATTTAAAAGAGTTTGAAATTTTGGTATAGTCAACTATACATACATACATACATACATACATAC
>JZKD02S1876728.1:52352-66682 GCA_000966675.3 Picea glauca | reverse complement strand
TATATATATATATAATTGTATCCACAGTTACTTCCTATTGTATGTAATCATTCCTAGTCTTGAATGCCATTTACACAACCTGATCATCATAGCTATTTATTACAGGCTGTGTATTTAGCCTATAACAATATATGTATGTAAAAATCTAATCTTTCAAGTTTACTTCCAAATTTTTATTTATTCATGGAGTACAATAAAACCGTAAGAATTATACTACATTTTACTTCATTCCCACAATAATAAATCAATAGAACAATTCGTCCAGAATTAAAAGATGACCTACATAGATATGTCTGTACATATATATGTATATTTAAATCTCACATTTACTTTCAAAATTTCCTTTAGTGTTTTCACAATCTACAGTTCACATGCAAATTGAATATCTAGATGTATATGAGTCGCATATCTAGTAGGGATTTCTAGCACATTATTCGAAATAATATTCTATTTAACACATATGTATCTCCTAATATACTTCCATAAATAAATTACATTCGAGCCAAGATACCTAGAAATTTTTTCTCAACGTTTACAATTAAACTGTAAGGGTTTATCCTACATTTCATATCATTCCATCAGAATTTAACAAACATAACAATTCATCCAGATTTAAATAGATGCATTCTAGCAGCCAATAATTCAATAATATTTAACCAAAAAAGGATTAGTTAGACATATCTTAACAATTTTCGAATAACAAATGGAACAACCAAGTTCCTCCCAACCTTAGAACAGAACAACCAATACTTGTCTCGTTCACCCCCTAGCCTGACCATGAATCCATGAGGGTGAACTCCAGAACTCCTCCTCAGATATAGTCCTTTAGTTTCATCAAATTTTCCTTGCCTCACACTTAGAAAGCAGTGTTCATGATAGCAAGAAAATAATTCTTTCCCCCAACTTACTAGGCAACATCCATCCTCCTCTCATATTCTATATATCCAAAAGTAATTGTGCCTAGGTCTTTTCCCATTGGGAATTTTTTCATCTTTCCAAATCCCTGATTTTCAAGGGCTTCTTATGGCCAAATTCTTGATTTTCCAATTGTAACATTCAGCCCTAAGGTAGTTCCAACATGTTCCCCACTCATGGAGTCATGGTCAGCTCATTTAAACCTGGTTGTTCCATTTGTCCATCGGAAATAAATATAAATTTATTTATTTTTTAAAAGTGTCATAATCAAAGAGTGAGTTGGGTCAAATCATATATTTTCCCAACAGTCATAAATCATAATTTACAATTAACTAAATTCGGAATTCAGAATTTCCATAAATGGCAATAATTTTCCAATTTCAAATTTACCAAAAATGGAAATAAATTCCCAAATATTTTTCAGAATTAAAAATGATTTATTTTTGAGGATGTTACATCCTTTCCCCCTTCAATAAAAAACTGTCCTCAATGTTCGTCCCTTTCTCAGAACAGGTTTGGATGATATTTCTACAAATCTCCCTCCAACTCCCAAGTGGCCTCCTCAGGACTAAAGTTCTTCCATTGCACTTTTACCTGGGCAACGACTCTATTCCGAACTGAACAGTTCCCTAGTTTTAGTGAAATTTTTTGGGCCTTGACTTTTAAATAGATGTGGTCTCCCACTTGGAATTCCAGGTGTCTTCTTTTCAGGTCTACGTAACTTTTCTGTTTGTCATGAGCCTCTTTTAAATTTTGTTGTACTTTTCTTACCGTACTCTCCATTTCATGGAGCATTTATGGTCCTACCATGAGTCTATAAACTGGTTTATCCCAGCTAATCAGAGTCGTACACTTTCTGTCATACAGTACTTCGAAGGGGCTCATCTTAGCCGATGTTTGGTAACCATTGTTGAATGCAAATTCCACCAAGTGTAGGTAGTCTTCCCACTTTCTTGGTTTTGACCTGACGTACATGCGTAGCATATCTTCCATGATTTTGTTTGTCCATTTGGTCTACCCATCCATTTGTGGATGGTAACTTGTGATGAAATTCAAGTTAGTATTTAACCCTGCAAACAATTCTTTCCAAAAAGTAGATGCAAATTTTACGTCTCTATCTGAAATGACCATTTTAGGAATACCATGCAGTCTAAAAATTTATTTCATGAATATTTCAGCAATGTTAATAGCTTTAAAAGTAGACTTTACAAGCATAAAGTGTGCAAACTTAATAACCTTATTGATTACCACCATAATTGAATCATTCTTTTTTTGGGTTCTAGGAGAACCTGTAATAAAGTTCAGTGATATAGTCTCCCATTTCCATTTTGACACGGGTAAGGGCTGCAACAAGCCCGTTGGATGCTGATGTTCAACTTTCACCTGCTGACGATATTAACACTTAGCTAAGTATTATTCTCTTTTTCCCTTCATATTAGGCCAATAAAATAACTTCCTTAGTAATGTTATCATTTTCTAGTATCCCAGATGACCAGAATATGGTTTCTTGTGTAGTTCATCCAAAACTGTTAACTTTAATTTTGTCGAATCTGGTATGTATATTCTGTTTTTAAATCGTAGAAGACCATTTTTCTCCAAACTCACATCTATTTTGTTTGAATTTTCTGTACTATTCTGTAATTCTGCAACTGTTTTAGTGTAATTTTCATCATTATTACCTGTAGCCTTTATCCTCTACTCAACATCGCTTTCTACCCTGCTAATTTTTATTTCAAACAACCCATGAACTCTTATGCTTAAGGTATCAGCCACCTTGTTTTCCTTACCCTTGATATGTCTTACCTCAAAGTCAAATTCAATCAAGAAGGCCAACCATCTTGCTTGCCTTGCATTAAGGTCTGGTTGACTAAAAAAAAAATTCACACCACTGTTATTAGTCAATAAAATAAATTTCCTGCCCATTATATAGTATTGCCACATTTTTAAGGCGTGTATTACAACTGCCAACTCTATGTCATGAGTGACATAGTTTCATTCGTGCTCCTTTAGTTTTTGGGACTCATAACAAATAACATGCCCGTCTTGAGTTAGTACACATCCTAGTCCTTCTTTACTCTCATCCACACAGACTGTGAAGTCCTTTTCCAGGTCTTCTACCTTTAAAATGAGTCTAGTTGTTAACAATTTTTTTAACTTATTAAAAATGTCCTGACATTTCTATGACCAGTTAAAATTGGTTCCCTTCTTTTGTAATGATGTGATAGGTTATGCAATCTTAGAAAACCCATCTAAAAATCTGTGGTAATATCTGGTGATTCCCATGAATGACTGGGTGTCCGCTATGTCCTTAGGGATTGGCCATGCCATGATGGATCTTATTTTCTCAGGATCGACTGCAATACCTTCTTCAGATATTACATTTCCTAGGTACTTTATTTTCTTCTGATAAAAGTCACACTTATTGAATTTAGCATACAGTTTGTGTTTTCTTGAATTTTGCAGACCTATCCTTAGGTGTTCTTCGTGTTATTCTATTGTTTTAGAATATACTAGGATATCGTCAATAAATACCAAAACAAACTTGTCCAAGTACTAACTAAAATTATTGTTCATTAAACACATAAATGTGGCTAGCGCGTTAGTGAATCCAAATGGTATAACAACAAATTTGTAATGTCCATATCTCACTCTGAATGTTGTTTTACTTATGTCCTCATCTTTTATTCTAACCTAGTGAAAACCAGATCTTAAATCCAATTTAGAAAAAATATTTTCCCCACCCACTTGATTGAACAGATCATTGATCCTAGGTAAGGGGTACTTGTTTTTAACAGTCATTTTGTTTAATTTTCTGTAATCGATGCATAATCTCAGCGTTTAATATTTCCTTTTAACAAAAAGGACTTGTGCTCCCCATGGCGAAACACTCGATCTGAAATATTCTTTCTCCAATAATTCTTGTAGTTTAATTTTTAATTTTGTTAATTCTAGTAAACCCATTCGGTAGGGTGATTTAGATATAGGGGTTGAAACAGGCCGTAGGTCGATAGAAAATTCTATTTCTCTCCTTGGGGGTAATTCAGGTATCTCATCAACAAACACATCTATGAAATCATGCAAGAAAACAAAATCCTCAAAGATAAGTTTATTTTCTTTTTTCCAACAGATTTGTCACTTGAATAGCATAAATCTGACAAACCTTTCTCATGCACCTCTTAAATTGCATAGGTGAAATCTACCTAATTGAGACTGGTTTATGTATACCTTGTATTGTTCTAACAACGTCATTTTCATCTTCATACTTGAGTGATTTTTCATAGCAGTCTAATACTTCTTTATGCCTTTCTATCCAATCCATTCTGATAATTATGTCACAAGACCCTAATGGTAGAATGTTCATATCTATCTTTGTGTTTTGACGTCCTAAATTGAACTCATAGTTGGAAATAAAATTAGATACTTTTCTTTTTGTCCCTGTTGCAAGTTGTACTAGCCAGGATTTTGCATGTTTTGTTCTTTTAAGTTTGTTTGAATCCACTACACCAGGAGCGATATAACTTAATGTAACTCCAGGATCAATTAAAATAGAAACATGAGTATTGTTAATTTTACCTTGAATTTCCACTACAGTGGACTGGTGGTCAACTTATCGGCTATCAACGACTACATTGATTCAATGTAAGATTCTTCCCACATCTACCACTATAGAGACTTCCTATAGATTGTGAAGTGTAGTCCTGGTAGCTGGAGTCAAACGTGGACAGTTCCTTCTTAGGTGAGGTTCTCGACATTCCTAGGATTTTAACGATTCGCGAGGGTTGTCCCCAAACTTCTTTGTTCCCATATTTACTGGTTTACCATCACCTTGGGTGTTCTAGTTATTGGACTGAAACTCTTTCCTTGGAAAACTCTTTGGTGCATTTTGGAAAGGGGCTGGCTGATATCCCTTCTTCCCATGGTTTATTTGGTCTTGTTTTTTGTCTTTCCAAGCCTTGGGAAATTTCGACCACTGTTTTTATTGGTTGTAACACATTCGGGCTTTCCTAAAATCTTCACTCGAGGACTTGGGATTATCGAATTCGATTCTTTCCTTATAATACTATGGTAAACAACTCAAGAACCTCTAGATTTTCACTTTGTCCTCCCAAATATAAGGTACGAACCTTAGTAATTCTAGGAATTTGTTTATCAGATCATCCATAGCCATTTGAGCGAGTCGTAGCTCATATGATTTTTTTTTCTTTCATAGTAACTTTAAGATAGGTACTGTTTCTTAAAGTATTTCTTAAAATATGACCATTTTGTTTGTTTTTCCTTTAGGCCCTTAGCCAACTTTAGATCCTGTGATGCAGACCTATCAGCCCTCGGGCCCATATCTGCTCACAGGATCATTCTTTAACCACTTCGAGCCGGATTGGCTCTTTCAGATTCCCTGGTGGAATCTCCTTTCAAATCGATCCATAGGTCCTTCAGGAAGCTCCCCTGTGTGAACAACACTAGGCATGAGCTCCTTTCTTCCCAAATGACCATAGTGCTATGACCAAGGGTCTAACCCAAGGTCCTTTCCACAACTCACAATATCACGATTTCGTGAGTCGAGGATCCCAACTCTTCCTTTTAAATCTCGTGATACCCGAAATGTCGATATGGGTATGGCTCTTCCTCTGTCAGCACCTTCCTCACATGACCACCGGTTAGGCTAAGCACTAGCACTTCTCGCTACTCGCGACTTCGTGAGTTTGAATGTCCAACTTTGGTACCTTTCTTTCCCGAACCCCCAAGATGCGATGTTGACTTTTCTCCTCTCATTCTCGCTACTCATGACTTTGCGAGTCGAAGGGTTGAGCTCACATACTCTTATCTCGCGAATCCCCAAGACACAAGAATTCAACAGAGTGTTGACTCCTTCCACTAGGTGGTGTGTGTCTGCATGTCTATTTCTCGGGCCCACCTTGTGGTTCTGCCACATGTTTCCTCCGTTCCTCAGCTCTCGGCACTTCACAACTTCTGTAGTTGAGATGAGGTCCTTCCAACCTCCAAACCTCTAAATATGAGAAACACGTGATGAGGCTCTGATCCAATGGTCCTCCCTTGACCCAAATCCAATGGATGTCCTAGCTCCTTGCTATTTCATGACTTCACCACTCGCGAATTGGAGCACCCAATTCATGTGCTCTCACCTTGTGAACTGATGCAGGAGCATCACCAACATCAAGCGAGTGTGGGGTACACACCAACACATTTTGGGCACATGATGAATTTTTTAAAATCTTTTGAAGTTGGATGCGCCAAACATAAATGAAACAATTAAAGAAAGGGAGTACTTATTGATGGTAATTAGACCTTGAGCGTCCCGCTCTTATCTCAAGGACTAAGAGGCATTTATAATAGTAAATGTAAGTAGGTAAACTTGAATTCCTAGATTATACAGTTTTAGGAGCCGGAGGGAAAAGGGATATAGACACCCTCCCTTGTATCATTGTAACATTATTAGCAGCGTTATGAGAAGAGAGCATCGCAGAGTAGAAGCAAGAAACTATGTAGAAGAACCCATGTACACAAGTTTTGAGATTTAATATATGAAGCTTGATTCAGACTCATGGCATTCAAATACTTTCTGTGTATGCATGATTGAATGTTAAGCTCATGTTGGTTTACTCTCTGTTATGCATTTTCTTTGATGTGGGAATGTATGATTTCATATTTAATGTCTAAAATATGAAGAGAGGGAGGGTAAGAAATGAGTTTCAATTGTTTCTCTACCTGAGCCAAAGTTTTCCTGCAAGGAGCGCAGTGAAATTATCTGCAAGGTGTGCCTTGACAGAAGTCAGAGTTCATCTCTGTAAGCTCAAGAAAGATAACTTTGTTCTCATTCTCGCAGAAGTGCAAGTTGAGCACAGGAGCCATGCAAGGAGTGCATAGGCCGAGCGAAGTCTCAGTGTTTTCAACCTGAGGAAGTTGTTGAAAGACTGATGTCACAGGGAGTGCACAGAGTTGAAGAGTTCAATACTTGGAAGTATTGAAGGATTTCCACAAGGAGTGCATGCAGGAATTTTCCCCAAAAGGATTTGAGGATTTTTCAATCAAGCTCAAGAGGGCTAGTGACTTGAAGAGTTGTTGAAAGGCACAATGATGTTGTTGCAAGAAGGAGGAATTTCATGGAAGAACACTTTGTTCATTTCACAGAAATCGTCAAGGAGGAATTTGACGGTCGAAATTCTCTAAGGGGAATTCATGAGGTTCTGAGAACTGTCGGATCTTGTAGAGTAGCAAGGAGGCTTACGATGAGTGTGTTTTTGTTTAAGCTCAGGGGAGAATAGAGCCATAGGATCTGAGCCAATAGGGGCCATTAGATCACTCACATATTTCGCATCTCGAGGTTTCGTGAGTCAGAGATCAGAGAGCATAGCATCCGGATTCGTGAAGACGCAAAGTCTGAAATTCCAAAAAGGTGGGAAGTTCCATTATGGGACCCACATAGAAGATGTGTCACAATTTCACATTTTGGCATATCGGAGGATAAGAGGTCCATACTTTCATCCCAAAAGTCCTGAAGTTGCGAGTAGTGAAACCACAAGAAAATCACAGCCATCCGTTAGGAGGAGGACAGGTGGCATAGATCAAAGGATCTCATAAACTCAGAGGTTCGCTGGGTACGAGCCAAAAACTTGGGTGCTCCAAGTCACGATTGGTGAAATTATGAGGAGAGAGGATATCCATTGGATCCAGGTCATGAGAGGACCATTGGATTAGGAACCCCATATCATTTCACATATTTGGGGATCAAAGGTCGAAAGGAGTTATTTTCGACATCAAAAGTTGCAAAGTCATGAAGTGATGAAAAGCCGGGCACGAGGGATGCGTGGTAGAACCACAAAGGTGGGCATGGAATAATAGATAGGCGGATAAGTGTTTCCAGGAGGAAGGGAGTCAACACTCCATTGACTTCTTGCTTATCGAGAATTCGTGAAATAAGAGCATGAGAGTTCAACCTTTGAACTTGTGAAGTGGCGAGAAGCAAGACAATCTTGCGTGAAGCTCAGTTAGTGGTCATGCGAGGAACACACTGACAAAGTAAGAGTTATAGCCACTTTGGGATTTCGGGTATTGCGAGATTGGAAAGCAAGAGTCGAGAGCCACGACTCATGAACTCGCGAGATTACGAGCTGCGAAAAAAAGGACCCGTGGATCGACTGAAAGGGGGTTCCAGCGGGGAATCCGGAAGAGCCGATATGGCTCAAAGGGGTTAAAGAATGATCCTGTGAGTGGATCTCAGTCCCGAGGGCCTATAGGTCTGCGTCACAAACCTCCAAGTTTGTGAGATCCCTAGATCTCTTCCACTTGTCCTCTTCAAATGGACGGTCCCAATATTATCATGACTTCTCCACTCATGAAGTCAAAGGACTTCCTTCTCTGAACCTCGATGTATGAATCCCTAATAGATAGGATCTTACGACACGTGTCCTCCTTCCAATGAATGGCTCATATTCTCTTTGTTATTTCAATACTTCGCCTTTCATGACCTTGAGAATCTTGATGCAAAGGTTTTAAACCTTTAACTCATGAATCCACGAAATAAGATTACACGAGTGATCCAACGACCCCTGTTGGCTCAAATCCTACGGCCCAATTTCTCCTGATCTTACACTTAGAAAAACACTCATCGTAACCTTCTTGCTCCTCTGCAAGATCTGATGGTTCTCAAAAATTTGTGAATTCTCCATGGAGAATTTCGACCGTCCAATTCCTCCTTAACACTCCTGTGAAATGAACAAGTACACCTTCAAAAAATTGTCCACCAGCAAAATAATGTCACTGCGCTTCCTGCTAATACTTCAAGGCACTGGTCCTCTTTGAGCGTCTCTTCGACAACTTTGAAGACTCTATCCCTTCTGAGATTTCTCCACAACTCAAGTCTTCAATAAAACTCCTACACACACTCAATGCAGAAATTCTTCGAATACTCCCAAGTATTTGAACCTCTTTGACTCTGCACACTCCTTGCGACAACAGTCTTTAAACAATTTCTCTTAGGTTGTAACTTCGAGGCTTCACTCGGCCTGTGCACTCCTTCCACGGATCGTGTGATTAACTTGCACTTTTGCGAGAATGAGAACAATTTTATCCCTCTTGATCTTGCAGAGACGAACTCCAACTTCTCTCAATGCACACCTTGCGGACAATTTCACTACAATCCTTGCAGGAAAACTCTTGGTCAGACAGAGAAACAATTGAAACTCATTCTTTATTCTCCCTCTCTTCAGATTTCAGACATTTAATATGAAATCATACATTCGCACATCAAAGAAAATGCATAACAGAGAGTAACCAAGAATATATCAATCAGCATGTACAAACACATAAAGCAATTGAACACCATGAGTCTGAACTAAATATCTTTGTATTAATCTAGAACTTCTATACATGGGGTTTTACTCTACACAACTCTCTGCTTCTGCTCTCCGATGCTCTCTTGATTGATTTTTGTTGCTAATGTTACAATGATACAAGTGAGGGTGTCTATATATGTTTTCCCTCTAGCTCCTAAAATTGTCTAATCTAAGAATTCAAATCTACCTACTTACATTTACTAGCATAATTGCCTCTTAGTCCTTCAGACGAGAGCGGGATGCTCAAGGTCTGATCACAATCTACAAGTACACCCTTTCTTAATTGTCTCATTTAAGTTTGGTGTATCCACTTCAAAACATTTCAAACAATCCATCACATGCCAAAATGTGTTGGTGCTTGTCCTCCGCTCACTTGTTGTTGGCGATGCTCCTGCATCATCCTGCCACCATATGCTAGCTTTTCCTTTCAGATTATAGATGGCCATTCTGACCTTCATATTGCTGGAATAGTTGTATATCTAGAAATAATTATTTATGTCTAATAACCATGCCTCATCTTCTTCCCCTATTTTGGATTCCCTGTCAAAGGTAGATGGTTTGATTTTCTTAAACTCTCCCTCAAGATGGTCCACCTGTTTTCTTTTTCTTACTATTTTTGTTTTATCTTCTGCTGAAGGTGTACCTTCAGAAGAGCTATCCTTTTTTTTTCTACTTTAGGACCAGAAGTCTTGGAGGTTCTTTTAATGACCTCCTCTTCCTAGTTATTGTCCTTTGGGATCTTCTTTGTCACTATGCTTCGTAGAAGAACTTCATTTATTTCCTGTTGTTCATGTTGTGCCTTTTTCATTTTCTCATTGTCTTCTTTGAAAACTTGTAGTTCCATAATGCGATTTCTCATAGTTTCTAGAACTTTAGTAGGTGAAGTTACGTCATTGTTCTGCCTCTATTCTTCAAGAGGCATTTTCTTAGGATTCCCATCGAGTTTGATTTTTTCTTCGTTCTGGGCTACCATGATCACAACAGAAATAAAGTGTTTTTTGTTTGTAACAATAATTGTTTTGTTAGTTTTTTTCATAACCAGAAATTATTTGCTTAAGTAAATAGTTTGGCCCTGTTTAAGGTCCAAGTGTCGTAACCTTTTCTCTAATACCATATGTAATGATCCCCAAATTTACCAAATAAAAAAAATAACAATTACTAGGGACATTAACTCTCTTTCTTTACAAAGAACAAATTCAAAAGACGTAAGGACAATTTAAAAGGGCAGATGTCGCTTTCTATTCAACTCTGGCAGGGCTTATGTTTCCCTACCTTGCTATCGTTATGAGAATTGTATTCCTGAAGCCACTCATGTTTATAGTAGTCATATGTATAACTAGGAATGACCTTACCAATCTTAGCCTCTCGAATTCCTTAACATTTCTAACATGAAAGGAGGTGGTAACATTATTCCAAATGTCCTCACTTATTCCAAAAACATATTAGCAATTATATATAAATATATATATATATATATATATATATATATATATATATATATATATATATATAACCTACTAATATAATTAAGTACCTTTATGTACTACAGTTTGTATTAATAAGTCCTTCCATAATTCTCATTTCTAGGGTATGAGTATTTATTTGGGTAATTTCCAAGGTCTTGACAACTTTCGCATTCCTTTCTAGATAGTATTAAGGTATATAGAAACATCTACCAGGTCACACGAAATAAAGGGTTCCATCATGCAATTTTGTTCCTGTAACAAAGGTCAAGTCACATCCTTTACTCTAGATGCGACTTTAGTTTTAGTATTAGTTTGGCCACTTATGAAGGATCGGACAAGTTTAGTTCCTGGTCTATATTAAATTTAATGGAGTTGGTCAGATATCGTTGGGGTCCAACGGTAACATCCCTTGTTTACGAGTTATGTAACGATAACCAACTGATCATTATACCATAACCTAGACGAGCGCTTAACCTCACTAGTTACAAATGTAAGGTTATGAAACATCGCCCTCCTTTTCATTAACTTGGCACGAGAAATAGAAGTGGGATTGTCAGGGTCGCATTGAATCCTTCGTCTAGTCACTTAATGGTGGTCTGCACAGGGTCCCTTCCAAGGCATGTCGTCTAGCCTTCATGTCTAGTGCATAGTAGACCACCTCCAAAAATTCACATGGAAAGATACAAGTCATTAACTATTTTCTCACTTTTCTTTTAGAAGGGTCTAATTAGGCTTTGTTCCCTCCCTTCGGGTTTGTCACTTTGCGTCGATTTGGTGTATATGTTGTGGAGACTCGATCTGGTGTATATGTTGTGGAGAAGGTTCGTCATGGAGAAAATGAGAATGGATAACTGAAATTCTAATTGGTCGCCCTCATCGAACCAGGTAAGGATACTTCTCTATTTTTTTGTTCTAAAACATTTTTGAAAATTCTCGATGTTCCTCCTTATTGTTTCCGACTTCAACGATATTGCATAGGAATTTTTATCAGGGTTAATGTATATATATTTTTACTCATAGGGTTTTCCGTCGTCCCTCTACTCTCTTTTATGGGTTTCCCCTATCTTTATGCGTTGTGACCTGGTGTTGGGTCTCTGGGAGACTGCGCAGAAGTTCTACTCTAGAAAGTTGGCTTAGCAGGGTAAAACCCACACTGTGTGTTGCATGTTATACTCTGTTCGATGAAAGAAATTTATTTTCGATAAGATATTATAATGTTTTCTTGTCTCTATTGGGTATGTTTATACTGAGTTTTTATTGGGAGTCCACCATTCTGTAGGTTCTTTCAAACCACTAGTTTACTCTTAAGACTATAATTTATTTTAAAAGATTACTGCATTTTCCATTCGGTATATATCTATATATATACAGTGGGGTTCTGTGCACTGAATAATTCGTTAAGAAGCACCCCACGGCATGCAATTATTTGAGTATATAATTAAATTTGGGGTTAATGTCTTTCATTCTGTTAATATGATTGTCTGTATGTGGACAATACCATTTGAAGCCTGGTATTTGGCATAAATATTAAGTCTATATTTAAAACTTCGAGCAATGCATTCTCTTTAGCACAGATTGTAAATCATTGTTTAGACTTTGATAACTGTATTTGGCATATATCATTTAACTTTGTGTTTAATGTTTTGAGCAATCCATTCTCTTTGGCATGCAATATTTAAATTGATACTCTGAATTGATTCATACATTCGGCATACACATACCAGATGAACCCTTGCAATTCGGATTCACAAATTCTTGTGGTGTTAATATTGTTTATTTGCTTATTTCCTGAAAGATTTGATTTAGAAAATATGGTAACCAATCTAATGATGGGACCCCTATTGTTGAGAGGGCACCCATCAGGAAGTTCTTGGTCCACCTTCCCCTTCAACCTGGGGCATCTACTTAACCAAAACGTGAATGGGAAAAGGACATCAATGAACTCCTAAATCACAAGTTAAGTGAAAACTGTATAAAAAAAATTCTTTCTTAAATCATTCTATTGAAAGTTACACTCGTTTAACTTCTATTGGTTAATTACTAATGATGAATTTATGTTTTCCTTGTAGGGACTTCGGCCCTTCAAAATTATAGATTCAGGACCATGCCATGCGCATGAAAAGGTACTCGGGTTTCATTTCACTGCTCTTAAGAGAGTGCCCTAGGTTTCTAAGGAATGATACAATTCTATTCTAGAATGTTATCATAGTGGGAAAAAATGTTCAGGTTCATAAAAATGGTCGATTCTTTATCTCTGTATCTTCAGTTTTAAAGGAAGGACATAAGGACCAAACCTTGTTGCTATGTAATAGTAACGAATAGGATTTAATGAACAAGACTATACCATTGCTCATAATTGTATAGTTGACTTAGATGGAAACTCAATCAGTAAATTCTTTGTTTTCGGTATAATAGATATGTTTTACATAGAAATCTGGAATGGGTAGCAATGCGTACCATTGAACAAAAATTCTATCTAGTACCCCCTTCTTGGTCTACTTTTAACTTTATGGAGAAATTCAAATGATTACTTTATTTATTAATATAGCTATTCCATTTCGACTATTACCAAAGTAGGTCTATGCATATCAAATTATATGGTTCCAGAATGTATATCCTTATATATATATATATATATATATATATATATATATATCATTGTATCCATAGTTACTTCCTATTGTATGTAATCATTCCCAGTCTTGAATGTCATTTACACAACCTGATCATCATAGCTATTTATTACAGCCTGTGTATTTATCCTATAACAATATATGTATGTATAAATCTAAGATTTCAAGTTTACTTCCATAATTGTTTTTATTGAAGGAGTACAATAAAACTGTAAGAATTGTACTATATTTGTGTGTGTGTGTGTGTGTGTGTGTGTATGTATATTTAAATCTCAAATTTACTTTTAAAATTTCCTTTAGTGTTTGCATAGTCTACAATTCACATGCAAACTAAATATCTGGATGTATATGAGTCACATATCTTGTCGGGATTTCTAGCACAGTATTCAAAATAATATTCTATTGAACACAGATGTATCTCCTAATATACTTCCATAAATAAATTTCATTCCAGCCAAGATACCTAGAAATTTTTTCTAAATATTTACAATTAAATTGTAAGGGTTTATCCTACATTTCATCTCATTCCATTAGAATTTAACAAACATAACAATTCATCCAGATTTAAATAGATGCATTCTAGCAGCCAATAATTCAATAATATTTAACCAGAGAAGGAGTAGATAGAGATATCTAAACAATTGTCGAACAACAAATGGAACAACCAAGTTCCTCCCAAACTTAGAACAAAACAACTAATTTACATGCTCCATTCACCCCCTAGCCTAACCATGAAAAATTTTAAAAATTTCAAAAATTATGTGATAGTATTGTCTATGTTGTTTAGATGAGAACACATCGACGATATTTTTTTTATGAACCTTATTTTTTAAATTTCAAAAAGAAAAAAATTATGGATTTATCGATGCTCCTTAGACATAAATACACCGGTGTGTTTCTATAGAAACGTTGCACTGAAAAAATCGAAAATGTTTTTAAAAAACATGTCAAATCAGAAATCGTTT
>JZKD02S1876728.1:0-12811 GCA_000966675.3 Picea glauca | reverse complement strand
TTTGTGCTGCGAGAGTAGATGGATAATTTGATCCACATGGGAAAGATGAGATTTCCAAGTTTTAATATAGATGAGAATATCATCAAAGAAAACTAAGACAAAATGATGGAGAAAANTTTTGAACAAACTTGCGATAATAGTCGGTTAAACCCAAAAAACCACACAATATTTTGATAGTCTTTGGGTGAGTTCAATCCTACATTGCTTCAATGTTTTTAGGATCCACCTGGACACTAGACTTTCCAATAGTATGAGCCAAGTACTCTACTTCTGAGGCTCCAAAGGCACATTTAGATCGTTTGAGGAAAAGTTTGTGCTGCGAGAGTAGATGGATAATTTGATCCACATGGGAAAGATGAGATTTCCAAGTTTTACTATAGATGAGAATATCATCAAAGAAAACTAAGACAAAATGCTGGAGAAAAGGATGAAAGACATGATTCATGAGGCTTTGGAAGGTGGAGGGTGAATTGCACAAGCCAAAGGGCATGACCAAAAACCCATAGTGACCCTCATGAGTTTAAAAGGCAGTATTGGGCATGTCATCTTCTTGCATACATATTTGGTGGTATCCATAACACATATCAAGTCTAGTGAAGTACCAAGCACCACTCAGCTCATCCAAGAGATTATCAATGATAGGAATAGGGAACTTGTCCTTGATGGTGAGCTTATTGAGGGAATGAAATTTGGGACACATGCCCAAAGTACCTTCTTTATTAAGTACCATGACCATAGGGGAAGAATAAGGGTTGGTATTGGGGCGGATAACACCCGCTTGGAGCAATTCCTGCACTATTTTCTCAATTTCATTCTTTTGGGAAAAGGGGTGGCGATAAGGGAGAATATTAGGAGAAAAACTTCCTGGAACAAGGGGAATGGAATGATCATGAACACCATGAGAAGGAGGAAGTCCATGAGGGGTGGAAAAAACATATTGATGTTTGGAAAGGATATCTTGGAGGTCAGGATGCATAGAGGGTGTCTTAATAACTTGAATAGGATGGAGTTGAGAAATGATACCATAGTGGCCTTTCTTGATTATATTTTCCATATGATGGGAGCTAATGATCTCAGGAGAACCACCTGTGAGACCTTGGAATTGATACCTTTTTCCTTCATGTTGGAATTGCATGGTTAATTCCTTAAAATGCATAAGAATAGCACCCAAAGTGCATAACCATTCAACACCTAACACAATGTCACAACCTCCCATGTAAATGGAAAACATATAATATTTCAGTTCATAATGTCCAATTTGAAGACTAACATTTTCACAACACCCTCCACATTTCATGTACCCACCATTGGCTATCATGATTTGAAAATTATTGACAACACAAATATAACAATTAGTTTCTTGGACAATGAGACGATGAATAAAATTGTTGGTGCTACCACTATCAACAAGGATGATGACCTTCATGTGATTAATGTAGCCAATGATCTTGAGTGTTTGTGGGGTTGAGAAGCCAATGAGGGAATGCAAGGAAATATGTCGGTAAACTTCAGGAGGGTCATCAGGCTCCTGGGTGTCATAGGGAAGGGAGGGTTCTTCAACAAGGGGAAATTTCACATCCTCTTCAGGAACGTCTTCGAAAATGGCCATAAATAGTTTTTTTTCCTTACACTTGTGCCCCAGAAAATACTTTTCATCATAATTATTGCAAATACCCTTAAGTTGGCGTTCATTTATTTCAGCCCTAGTTAGTTTATGGACCTTGAGGGGAGTGACAGGGGGGTTAGGATTAGTGGGTTGAGGGTGAGGAACAAAAGGGGGTTTTATGTTTTGGAAAAAAAAACTTGTTGGGCCTCTTTAGCATGTTGAGTAGCTTCCAACCAAGTTGGAGGGAGGGCCATGGGAACCTGTGATCGAATTTCATCCTTGAGACCACTGATAAAACATTCATGGAAAAATACTCAAAAACAGTGATGAAGTATTCCACTCTGCCTGACTGTTTCAACTTGGTCAAATGACTGAGATAATGGGTATCAGTATTGAAGTAGGAATAGAGCTCAGAAACAAACTAGGTCTAGGCAATATACCCTTGATGTGAATTTTCTCTCCATTGCCACCATTGCCAGCGTTCAAGATATAGATAGAGGAAAACATAACAAAGTTTGGCCAACTTGTTAGTAATACCATGCAGAGAAAAATAATTCTCCATTTGAGTGACCCAACCTGTAGGATCAGAGCCATCAAATTTATTGACATCCACATGGGGAAGATGGGGTTCACTATGAAAGGAGTTGGAGTGAAAATGCAGAGACTCAGAGAAAACAATAGCATTGGGTTGGTATGATGATGAAGGAACCATAGCGTGGTTCAACAATTGCTTGACAACAGACTGGAGAGAGGTCAATTGGGTTGTGAGGTTGGCTTCCATGTTGTAAAATTTGTGCTCTAATGTGTCAATGCTAGAATGGGTAGAATCCATATGAGATGTTCGATGTTCAATAGAGACATAAGCTTAATTGATTGAAGTGTGGAGTTCTTGGTTGCGAGTGGTGACCATTTGGAGAGGGGAAGTATGTGTAAGGAAAACATTGCGTGGGTGGGACCACAAAAAAAAGGACATAGAAGTGATAGGTACCATGAAAATTAGTTCTTGAAGGGAAATATAATGGAATGGGTGGAAAAATAGGGAAACTGGGAAGGGTCGGGTCCATTGAAACAAAAAGGATTAAAAATGAAGGGTATGACCGCGATCAGGGAGAAAAGGGGAATCTAATGGAATAGGTCCCAAATAAATGTGTCTGCAGGACCACTATACTCTTTTATTTTTACTCCTGTGGAGTTATACTTCGACCTGAAGAATAATGTAGTGACAAAATGCCCAAATGCTTAACAAGAAGAAATGTGTAGTAATTTTGCAACCATAATGTAGAATACATTGTAGCATGACAATAGATCTTGTTGGTTCTATTCATGTTTCGTTCTCAAGGATTAGGGTATTCAAGCATTCTACAGACAAGATTTTTCCCTGTGATATAGCTCTTTGATATACATGTGGGGTCCAAAAATAGTACTTGACCCAATATCTCAAGGCACCAACTAAGAAGGATAGAACGTACCATTAGCTGTACTACTCAACTACCCAGGTAATAGAGAGTATATTCCCAAGTGTTTTCTCAGTGGCACTATAGCAGTCAAGCAACCGATTGGTTTATCTATGGTGGGCTTCAGTAGATCTAGTTTGATCCATATACAGGTGTTGTCTAATGCGCTACCACTTGAAGGGGTACCAACAGGGGTTACATGGGTGGCCAATAGATGTGTGCTTCAATACCACTTGTATTATGTGCGTGTATGAATCCCCTATTGCAATTTTATGCATGTAACAACATATCTTTGTAGCTTAAAGATGTCGAAATGCATCTCTACCCTGGAAAAAAATTTAACCGACAATTTTCTATCGAGCAAGGTGCTCTAATACCACTTTTAATATTCCAGATACAAAATAGTATACAAAACATAAATAATTAGCTAGAAATGGCAGATAAACAATGATATAACTAGAACAACACCACAATAATACCAAAATAATACCGGAATAATACCAGAAACAACACTTTGATTACTGAGAGCAATGTTCACTTGCCTCTTCAAGGGGAAAACCTCCAACAGAGTAGATATATATTACAATAATCTCCAAGACAAAACTTATCATACCGTCTATTCCTATTTATACTAAATCTATCTATCCAAAAGAAGAATCTAAAGGAAGATCCTTCTAGAAGCAGAAGCTTCTATTAGGTCTTCTTACATTTGACTTATTCCTCCTTATTTTTAGGCCTTATTAATATTGACCTTTAGTACATGGAAAGATATTATTCTACCCACTTGAGGGGTTAGGTAGGTCAGGTCCCTTAAAATAATGGATGTAAATGTTGTGGACCTTCTCTGAAGGCTAAGTAGTCAAACCACCTACGGAAGACAATGTACAACTGCTCGAGGGTTTTCCTCCCAGAAGAACACTCTTATAGAAGAAAAACATTCTCTTTCAATGGTAAACCAGAGAGAAACCAAAATCATGCAATAATGACACCAACAAAATATATTAAAACATATGAGAGAGAGAAGGAGAAGGAGATTGCATAAATGTTTTATTCAAATGGGGTGCTTATGTTTGATGATCTAGA
Organism: Picea glauca; assembly: GCA_000966675.3. NCBI lineage: Eukaryota > Viridiplantae > Streptophyta > Pinopsida > Pinales > Pinaceae > Picea > Picea glauca. The sequence goes on along the minus strand of JZKD02S1876728.1, from coordinate 8,668 downwards.
ATTATTTGACAACTATGTTGAGAAATTTCCCATTGGGATGAAAAGGAAATCTATCTTTAATGAGCTCCTCTATTGGGAGCATATTAAGATTTCCCACTTACTAGATCCCATGCATATATTTAAAAATGTTTCATCTTCTTTATGGAGGAACATATCATAAAAATAAAGTGACACATTGGCTGTGAGGATAGATCTTATTTCTTAAAAAACTAAAAAAGAAACATTGGCCAAAATAATAAAGTAGAGGAGATGTTGGTCCCTCTTGCTCTTTCAAAGAACATGAGCTCCCATAGATTTTGAAGAAATAACATATTTCTTTGGATAATCAAGTGATATTGGGTGTCAAGCTTTGTTCTTTATACAGGTCATCCCTATGATGTTTCTTCATTGTGCGTCAATACCATTTGTCGAGGTTGAAGTCATGTGACCATTTGAACCTTCTAAAGGTGCGACGAATGTCAAAATCCTAATTTTATTATTTTTATTTTTTATTTTTATGCCATGGGATAAAACATAATTAATTTTTTATGTGTTTACTTTGTAGTGTGATTATCCTCTTCTCTTGCATGCAAGTGTGAACCATGAATTCCCCCATGACCTAAGGCATTACATATCTAAATTATCTACATTTGTACATTGGATGACATCAAAGGTGATTCATATGGCTAGCATTCCACGGTAGCATCAAGAGATAGATGAGATTGTTTGTATGTTTGAGAAGGAACTACCGCCAAGTTTCATGGACTTGTAGGTTCATCTTCTAATTCAACTAGTAGATGAGGTTGAATTATTCTGGGTGGTATCCTTTCATTGGATGTTTTTTTAGAGAGGTACATGAAAAAATTGAAAGGATTTGCTCGTCAAAGGGAAAACCTGAGGGGTATATGGCAGAGGGGTACATATCATATGAGTCTTTATATTATGCCAGTGAGTACATCAAGAAGATCAACACCATACCAGGTGCATTGATTTGGGATGACGAAAGGGATGAAGACAAAAGAGAAGGGGAGCTTCTCCAAACGAATGGAAAAAGGTGGTTGATAAATAGTAAGTGACTTATCGTTTGTCAAATTTCTACAAAGTAACTATTCACACTGAACTTCATAATGTATATTTCCATGATCTTATATGTACTATATGTTGGTTTGATTTCATGAATACATAAAAAAAATCATAAATTTACAGGTCACACCGTAGGTGGTGCGAGCCAAGCACTTCAAACGCACCACACAAATATATATATATATATATATATATATATATATATATATACACTTTTAATTTCACTCAATTTTAAATTTTAATACACTGAAAACTTAAGTTATGAATAAACAAAGACATTACCAGGAAATTTTGTTGTCGGGGAGGCATGGTTGCGATGTACTAAAAAAAAAAAAAATCCCACAGTTTTGAAAAATTCTAAATTCACGCACCGAGCAACAGAAAAAAGGAATAAAAGAAACGAAAGCACTGATGGAAGGACGATTTACATAGTAAAACATTATACCAGTTCTTTTGAGCTTGACAACATTGAAAATGGTAAAAATGATTTTTACAGTCGGTAATTTCTTTTTATTAAACCCTATTCCAGTGCGCTCAATGAACAACCACATCGAGGCATACATGTTTAATGAGTGCACTGGTTATATTTAAAAATAAATAGTCCTAGCAAGGTGCTCATGTTTTTAGGGACATGTGCACATCGATGCATTTACTACTACATAGCGCACTGTTGTACATTTTTTGAAAAAAATACAATGGTGCAAAATTTGTGTTTAAGCATGACACTATGAAGTTTAATAATAGATGCCCCGGTGTGACTTGTTTTACATAGAACACCACGTAAATTTTGAAATTAACCCTAACATGGTGTTCCATATTAGACCTCTTGTGTGCATCAGTGCACATGATACAATGGAGTGCACCGAAATATATTTTTTTACACAATCCTACATTAGAGTCTAAATATTTTTTATTTAACCATATAACGATGCACTCTACTAATAGCGCATCGGTGCTTCCAATGTTATGTTGCACATCGAAGTTGTTTTAAAGAACATTATTGCGGTGCATCATTATTTCCTTGTGCGTAATTATTTCAGTAGCACACCGAGTAATATTTTTCTTTATTTGAAATGATCATGCTACGGTGCTCTAGTTTTGAGGGCACCAATACACCTATTGTATAAAATGAACCAGTGTGTTATGTACTTATAAAAGAACTGATGTAAACATCTGCTAAAACCTCTACCCTCTTTCCTCCACTAGTATCATCGACTATAAACGTATTTTTGGTCTATTTTTATAGGAGAGTTCACAAAAACCTCCACTATAGGGTCTTTTCCTTTTCGTGTTGGACACTCTTGTGGACATATAGGGTGTACTACAAACGGATTCAAGTTGTATGCAACAAGGAGTTGTGTAGACTTGGCTAGAGACTTGAAAATTTGGAGTGCCAATACTTATATGGAGTAGCAAAGTTAGGTGTTCCACACTTAGAGCTTGCAAAGAGTGATCAAGGTGCCTTCGAGTAGAAGTTGTCATAGATTATGATAACATGCCACACTTTTTTGGCATACTCTTTTGGCATGCATTCTTTGTGCATGTGTTCATTGGTACCTTGGGTGCACTTGGGTGCAAATGGTTAGATGTAATGTCCCCATTTTGGGACATTATAACTTTACAGAGTGTTATGCCTACTAGAGTAGCCAGATAGGGGTGACAGAGAGTTTGGGAGATATTGAGGGATTTTATTGGGCTTGAATTGCATCATTCATCATCATGATCCATTCTGCACAGCTTGGTTTTGGTTTCGTTGCATTCTGACGATTTCCATAATTTTGAGTTATTATGGGTCATATCTTAATTAATTTCACTAACAAGGTCATAATGGGCATATTACTTGGAGAAACCTCTTAGTGTAATAGCTCATCGGAATTGGGAAGAAGAGCACTACAGGATAAGATGATGAGAAGTGACTTTCTGTGGTCGGAGAAGCCATGAGGATGGATAAATCACTTTTTAGAGGTAAAATGATTAATTAATTAATTAATTAAGTGATTTAATAAAGGAATAATAAGATAAAGTAAAAGTCACTTGGAGGGAAAAGGTCAACAACGAATTAGGGTTTCAGTAGTGAATTAGGGTTTTGGAAACCTATAAGAGAAGAGTCAGTGACCTAATTCATCATTATGCGGATTATGACTTGTCATTTAGGAGAAGAGGTGAATCTCAGGAGAGATAGTTCAATGGATTCCAGGAGGAAGACACCATTTGGATGATTTTGGTGTTGAGAGACACAACCTAGTCACCAGGAAGATCATTCAAGTCTTCCATCATTCTTCAGCAATAGTTTCACAGTATTCAACAACAAGGGTGCATTCATCCAGAGAGAGGGCACAACTTCTGAGAGGGTTTTTTAGTCGACTTATCCTATCTAGGGAGATTTTTGAGATTTCCCTCCAAACCATTTGAGAGGAGGGAAAGGCACATCTTTTTCCTGGTTCCTCATCAGATTCCGATGGAGGAATCAATTGGGATGGATTTGGCGGGCACATTTGGGGTTCCAGAGAGAGCATCAGACTAGATTCAGGGAAACCCTTTCGACCCATTTCCCAATAGACCAAGTCAGTCATTTTGAGACATATCTCATCTGATTCTGATGGTGGAATCACTAGGACTCATTTTTCTAGAAGAAGAGGGGCACATTCCCCCAGGGGTATCCATCTAGGGTCCAGACTCATCAGTAGAGGGGTCCAACAGATACCAGTACTGAGGAATAGAGCAGGTCACATCATTTAGGATAGTTTCCATGCCATTCCGAGAAGTATAGCTCCTAGGGCGAACTTTCCAGACTTCCAGCGGTTACCGTAAGAGCTTCCATAGTTCCAGCACATCCATTGATCCCCCAGTGCTCACATATTCCGGGTATTATCTTTAGTTGTTTATTTTTATTCTAGATAAGATCATTTTGTCTTTTGATCTAGCCAAGTGTTTTCATTTTATTTATCCGCATTCGACCATTGTAATCCGTAGAGATATCATAATATAAAATTTGCAGTCCTTTGTTGCATTTATTATTTGTATGACCATTTATATGATGTAAACAATTGATCCTAGACACACATTATCAAAATTTCCTAGACTAGCGAAGTCAAGAACATTGCAGTGATATCAGATCTGGTTTTCCTGCCAGCCTAAGGGGAAAATCATATAAGGATCTAGATACATCATTACCAGTGAGTGGATTGATAGGAGTATATATGGAGCCTACACCCATTAGATGTAGGGATTGTTGCTACAGTTGAAAAGTGCCTTGGAAGCCAAATCATAGATGTAGGCGTAAAGGGAAGGTGCACATTTTTGAGGTGCACTATGACTACGAGGATGGGGAGATGCATGTGAATGCAACCATAGATGCGTATTTGGAGCACTCTGATAAGGCTAGTGACTCTTACGCATCTGAGGGATTGTTGTATGGACAAGATGATAGCGCATATCCTTCATCATCCCCATCAGGTAATGTTGAGAATTCAACACTTCATCATAGTGGTGACACTTATGAGGATTCATATGTGTTCTCACTTAGACATGATGAGATTAGGAGGTTGGATGACCTACTGGTGGGTGTCGACATCGCTTCCAGGAAGTCATGTATGGAGAATGATGAGATTCCTATAATGAGTGAGCCACATTTTTCATCTTATCAGTCACCTATTCTATCCATGACACATGAGGATATCAGTGGCATTCCAGATATGGTAGAGGAGCCTTGTGTGGAGATTGTACACAAGGAACATATGAATCTGCAGACGCAGGAGGAGAGGTATGGCTTGGATATATTTGACCTTACACATAACTATCAGTACGAGGAGAGTGAATCACCACTCTTGGAGATTCCATTGATTTACCAAGTTGTGGAGACCGAAAACTTGTTGGGACACTTACTCCCAGGATCGATCTACAGTGATGAGGATGCACTCCTTATTGATCAGAATGACCATAACATGTGTCTAGACACATCTGTATGGGATCTAGGCACANATCCATCTGGGGTCCAGACTCATCAGTAGAGGGGTCCAACAGATACCAGTACTGAGGACTAGAGCAGGGCACATCATTTAGGATAGTTTCCATGCCATTCCGAGAAGTATAGCTCCCAGGGAGAACTTTCCAAACTTCCAGCGGTTACCGTAAGAGCTTCCATAGTTCTAGCACATCCATTGATCCCCCAGTGCTCACATATCCCAGGTATTATCTTTAGTTGTTTATTTGTATTCTAGATAAGATCATTTTGTCTTTTGATCTAGCCAAGTATTTTCATTTTATTTATCCGCATTCGACCATTGTAATCCGTAGAGATATCATAATATAAACTTTACAGTCCTTTGTTGCATTTATTATTTGTATGACCATTTATATGATGTAAACAATTGATCCTAGACACACATTATCAACGTTTCCTAGACTAGCCAAGTCAGGAACATTACAGTGATATCAGATCTGGTTTTCCTGCCAGCCTAAGGGGAAAATCATATAAGGATCTAGATACATCATTACCAGTGAGTGGATTGATAGGAGTATATATGGAGCCTACACCCATTAGATGTAGGGATTGTTGCTACAGTTGAAAAGTGCCTTGGAAGCCAAATCATAGATGTAGGCGTAAAGGGAAGGTGCACATTTTTGAGGTGCACTATGACTACGAGGATGGGGAGATGCATGTGAATGCAACCATAGATGCGTATTTGGAGCACTCTGATAAGGCTAGTGACTCTTACGCATCTGAGGGATTGTTGTATGGACAAGATGATAGCGCATATCCTTCATCATCCCCATCAGGTAATGTTGAGAATTCAACACTTCATCATAGTGGTGACACTTATGAGGATTCATATGTGTTCTCACTTAGACATGATGAGATTAGGAGGTTGGATGACCTACTGGTGGGTGTCGACATCGCTTCCAGGAAGTCATGTATGGAGAATGATGAGATTCCTATAATGAGTGAGCCACATTTTTCATCTTATCAGTCACCTATTCTATCCATGACACATGAGGATATCAGTGGCATTCCAGATATGGTAGAGGAGCCTTGTGTGGAGATTGTACACAAGGAACATATGAATCTGCAGACGCAGGAGGAGAGGTATGGCTTGGATATATTTGACCTTACACATAACTATCAGTACGAGGAGAGTGAATCACCACTCTTGGAGATTCCATTGATTTACCAAGTTGTGGAGACCGAAAACTTGTTGGGACACTTACTCCCAGGATCGATCTACAGTGATGAGGATGCACTCCTTATTGATCAGAATGACCATAACATGTGTCTAGACACATCTGTATGGGATCTAGGCACANATATGGATCTGCAGACACAGGAGGAGAGGTATGGCTTGGACATATTTGACCTTACACATACCTATCAGTACGAGGAGAGTGAATCACCACTCTTGGAGATTCCATTGATTGACCAAGTTGTGGAGACCGACAACTTGTTGGGACACTTACTCCCAGGATCGATCTACAGTGATGAGGATGCACTCCTTATTGATCAGAATGACCATAGCATGTGTCTAGACACATCTGTATGGGATCTAGGCGCAGATGATATTAGTAGGGTGAGTGCACAGGAGGATACAGCTACCCATACAGGATATGGTGCGATTTAGATAGGGGTCGTAGTTGGTGATGGCGTATAGTGGCATACAGGAGGACTTAGTAGCACAGGGGACAGCAGGTAGTTTAGTGCCTTATATTTTGAGGAGTGTGTTATTGGGGATTCCATTGTTGACACTAACAGTGAGAGGAATGAGGTATCACCTCAATGGGATTATGACCAGGAGCCATGACACTTGGCAGTACAGTTGAGAGTCAATGAGGACATGATGATGGAATCCACTCGATGCATTGATGATACACCTGCATTGGTGGCGGGTTATGGTCGGAGGGCCTTGATGGCACATGATAGTTCATATGGGGGACTTGTCATTGATGACTTCCATACACTCAGGGAGAGAGTTATTGTGATAAGGGTCGACTACCAACAATTTTCGATGGATAGGGATTACCTATTGGAGGTTGGCAAGATGTATCACAGGGCACTAAGGGAGCAAGAGGTTGAGGTTGACCGACTCACTCATGAGTTGGTGAGCACCCGAAGATTATCGAAAGGCACACAGACAACCCTTCAAGAATCAAAGTCCATATGAGAGGAGCTCCTTGAGGAAATTAGACAGAGATCCACTACATCTATTTCAACAGAGAGTGAGATATATGCCTCAACTACATTGCGAGAGGATGTTGGTGGTTTAGCAGTGGAACACCAATTGAGGGAGGAGCATGAGGAGTACCCAGGATCACTAATGAGTATGAAGAGATATGATCTAGAGATACATAAGGATGTCCATAGGTCACATGGACTACCCTTGATGAGGAGTGTTGAGACAGTTGAGCACACACGTACACATGGGGATTCCAGAGGTAGGGGCAGTTATGAGGACACTTCCATTTGTGTTCCAAGATTGGTAACCTTTAGGTAGAGGATGACCTTGTAGTACATGTAGGATCCAGGATGTTGCAAGTGTATACAAGAGATCACATAAGTATGCAAGGGCACACAGTGATGAGTGGTAGTTTACAGAGACGTATAGAGTTGTACAATGGGATTCATGGGGATGCACTAGATTGCAAGGAGATGAACCTGGTAGAGCATGGAGATTCCTCTCCCTTGCAGTAGTATACAAATCTAGGATATCACCTTCACCATAGCAGTAGTTGCATGAGTAATGATGGATGAAGAATGATTGACCTGCAATTGGTGGAGGTACCAACCGTTGTACCCGATGGTTGGTGTTCAGTGATGAGTACAGGTGATTATTTACCATGGGTGCCAATGGATGAGATTTTGGTTAAGTCCTTTGGATTGACCAAAGCATATGATAATTTCCATTCCTACAGTTGGTTGCAGATATTTATGATAGCCTTTCCTGATAATTTCATCATTGACAACAACACAGGGGGAGCTAGACAGTGGTAGGGGACATGGAGAGTTGGTAGGCCAAGACCACTTGATAGGAGTGTCTTTATTACATTCATTAGGATAGGGGTGGATCATCAAGGGTAGAAAGTTGAGGCCATGTGCCTGATGGGGAGTATCCTAGGCCATGGGACATAGGACATCTCATAGGTTGTTACATATTCAGACTCTCATTAGGATGAGGGTGGAGTGATTTCGACAGTTACAAGTAGGGAACACCAACAATTAGTGGGGATTGGAAGTGATGAACTTCCAAATTCGACATGGGATCTGGGAGTCCATTTGGTCAATAGTTTGTTTCATCTTATGAGTATCCAGGAGTAGAGGGTCTAGTATGGATACTTTGAGCAGACAGTCATGATCAGAGTAGAGAAACATTGACATGATGGTTCATGTCAGAGACTAGCATGGAACCCTGGGATTACAGGATCGGACATTTCATTGACTAATGGATAAGAATGAATGTTTGCAGGGGGGAGTCACTTTGATTTTTCATTGAGTTTCAGTATTGGGGAGAGCATGTCACTAACTGGTGATTTGTTGAGGTATTGTATTACCTCACTATAGCAACAGTATTTTCAGTTGGTGGGGGTCGTGTTGAGTTTGGTATGGTTTGGTAGGATA
>JZKD02S1876717.1:58417-75906 GCA_000966675.3 Picea glauca | reverse complement strand
GTATTTGGATTCAGTTATTGCTTGAGGACAAGCAATATTCTAACAGGGAGGACTGTAATGTCCTCATTTTGGGACATTATAAAATTACAGAGTGTTATGCCTACCAGAGTAGCCAGATAGGGGAGGGAAAAGGTCAACAACGAATTAGGGTTTCGAGAAGATATAATGGAAGGGTAAAGCAACCTAATTCATTATGCATTGTTTTGATTTGATGTTAAGAGTTCCCAGAGGAGGAAGAGATTTGAATTCTATTGTTTTGTGGATTTCTGGAGGAAACCACCACCATTGATAGGTTTCGATGTTGAGAGACACACCCTAGCCCATCGGAGATACCATCTAGGTATTTCACCGTGTTATTTAAAAGTATCCAGTTGCAGTGTTGCGTAGATCAGCTAGTGAGGGTGCAAGGTCAGTTAGAGGGGTTGTATAACTACATGAGATCAGAGTTCGGATTGCAATTTCCTTCCAACTCAATTGATATCCAGCCAGGGTGCATAAATTGAGACACTTCCCATCGGATTCGGACAGTGCAATCCTTCAGAGCACATCATTCAGCCATCTAGGGCGCAACTCTTTTGGAAGGACAATTGGGGTTATAGACAAAGCATCGGAGCAGATCCGGGGAAACCCTTCCGACCCAATTCTGCATTCGGCAGGGTTAACGTTTTGAGTCCTATATCAACCGATTATGTTGGTGGAATCATTTAGACACATCCAGAGAGCCCAGGAGGTGCGCGGACCCCCAGGGGATGAGATCTGGAGAATCAGAGGACAGATATGCCATCTAACACACACCAGGATTAGTCTAGATTCCATGGTGCTTCTATTGGGATTGTTTCCATCTCATTCCAATGGCTATATCCATCTGGACGAGTTTTCTAGCTTGTAGTGGTTATCATGCTTCTCTGGAACCGTCGATTTTGTCGATCTATCTGTGCATGCATCAGATCTTCCTTCATCTTCTGGTCACGGGTATTTTATGTTATTTTATTGTATTCCAGTGACGATCCATGAGATCTAACTGAAGACTATTTCCTATATTTCCAGTATTTCATTTTATTTCCCTGCTTACATCTCATAATACATATTATTGGGCGATTGTTGTTCCTTATTTCTGCATGCATCATATATTTATTGTTTAAACCATATTGTATAACATGCACATGCGATAATCACAAAACATCTCAAACACATAACTAAAACACAGCCAGAAACCCCCAGAGTATCATATATGGAATTAAAACGCATCCAGAAACCCTGAGAGTATTAGATCTATGAGATAGAATTCTAGATCAGCAATAGATATCCAGATCAGCTCGATCATGGATATTACAATTGGATCCTGGGATAACCATCAAAATTATTATTTCCCTAAAATATTTTTCAGACAATGATGATGAAGATAAATTGGTTTCATTACTAAATCCAATATATTTTGATGATAATCCTATCGGATTTTTTGATGGTGCGGCTGCAGATAATATCTGTGGGATTGGGATTTATCTAAAATTTTCTAGTAAGCACACCGTCCATGCACATTTCGTTGGAGGCACAGGTAACAATATGAAAGCGGAAATAATGGGTCTTTGGGGAATCCTTTTTCTCTCGTCCTATCTCTCTATTAAAAATTTGATGGTTGCAAGTGACTCAAAGGTCACTATGGATTGGATAAATGAAAAAGCCAACTTGAATATAATTTATCTCAGCATCTAGAAAGACAAAATCAGAAGATTAAAGAATGGATTTGAGACTATCAAATTTATGCACATACATAGACAATTCAACAAAGTAGCAGACAACCTTTCAAAAAAGGCACTCAAAGTCAACTCGGGATGGCTTTATTATGAAGAAATGATTGCTGAAACTATTGTTAGTGCTGGGAAAATACACATTTTCTAGGCTGGAATCTTCAAGAAGTACTTTTTTGTAAATTTTGTATATTGACTACTTTTGACACTATAAATAATACTACAGTGTATTATGTGCAAGACGGAAGGACAATATGATCTTTTTGATCGATATCCTACTTATATATGTAACTGGAAGTTTCATTTGATTCTAATTATAAAATTATAAAATGGAATATATGGAATACATTGAAATTGGTAAATTTGTTTTTTTTGTTTTTATAGAAAAACAATTATCTAACATTTTTTTTATGAAAGGAAAAAGGAATTCGCGATTTTGCAGCCTTGTCATCTACAAGATTCTTGTGTGCTTCATTATCAGCTTTTGCTTCTACTCTACTATACGCTTCTTCAATTTTTCCATCTCCTTGTAAAAACAATCAACATTACAGGATTATAGGGTAACAAAAACAAATGGAAAAACAATTTAATTTGAATGTCATGCATAAAAAATGAGCCCACCTTGTGAAAAGTCGTAAATTATACCTTGGATGGTCATTGTGGATCAAGGAATACCACACCAAATACTTTATGGATTGTCAATGACTCCTTATTCTTGCCAAACTCCGGATCAAGACAATGATATTGTTTCAGTTTTCATAACAAAAACATAAACATTTCAAATTCCAGTGCCTTAATTCTACGGAAAGAAAAAAATAGTTATTATTTTAAGGAAGGTGTCCTAGATGAATGGTTAAGGCCTACATTCTATTGATGTGAAGTACCATTTTCTTTCAAAGCTCTATCCAACTATTTTAACTACTGTAATTTTTCAATGAAACTTTGTTGTGCTCGTCATCCTCTCTACCTTTTGTTTCTTGAAGTTAATGTAACTGTTATTTATTCAAAAGTTAATAAATTATTTCCCTATTGTAGAAGGAACGAAGAGAGAGATATTTGGCAAGACAAGCAGCTGAAGGTGTTGACTCTGTGTGAATATATTAGAGGTTTATGAGCGGAACACCGTGTTTTCTCTATTAGGAATCGGTTGATGCTTATTTTCTTTGGAGGTTTAATATCTTATAGGGGAAATGAATTTGGGCATTTCAAAATGGATGCCACAGTGCATCATTCATTTGGAGTTTGTCAACATATATAGTGTTGTTTGAGGAGAATCTTTCATGTACATATAGTTTTCCATTGCAAACCGAGGTTCCTATTTATTGTAAGTATCAGTTCCATTGTACCAAACATTGCTCCATTATTGTTCTTTAGTTTTTAGAATTTTGGAGGTATGCAATTCGACTCCATCCAAGCATGTTAGGACTCTGCATTTGTATTCAGTAATTATATCTCAGGAAGAAGATGGTTGTTAAATTGAGTTGATATTAGCCTTGATATTAATAATTTAGTATTTCAAAATAATGTTTTTAGATAAAGTTAGATCAGATGAGAATCCCTAAACAATTGCAATCTTGAACCCGCGAGACATGGAGTCTGTAAGTCCAACTGTCAATTTGTATATCGCAAAAGTATGGGTGATATTTGTTGAACACGGAACAAAAGAGGCTCAAATTTCAGTTCGCCAGGCCGAGAACCCGCGATCCAAAAAGTGCCCAAGTTTGGAACGAGGGATCCTCATATGGATTTCATACAGGATCGCTACAAGACAATAAAAGTGCAATGTTCAGCCAACTAGGCCGATTATGCCTGTCAATTTGTATATCGCGGAATTCTAGGTGATATTTGTAGAGCACGGAACAATAAAACCTCTATTTTTAGCCCGTCAGGCCACCAATCCGCGATCCAAAAAGTACCTGAGTATGGAATAAGGAATGTGCATATGCTCTATAAAATATCATGTCCATAATTAAAAGAAGTACATTTTTACTATGTATTGGTTGTTTGTCAGAAAACTTTTATATCAATCGGTTCAGCAAAATGAACATTGTCCTCTGCTTAAATTCTGCAATATCAATATGTAATATTAATAATTTAGTATTGAAAATATTGTTTTTTATATGTTGGATAGTTGATAGGGATTACCATCCGTAAACAATGACAAATCTAAACCCACCATCCATTGGGTCCATATGTGGATCTGCATATCACGGAAATCCGAGTGTTATTTGAGGAGATAGAACAATGAAAGTGCAATGTTCAGTCAGTCAGCCCCAGAATCCCCGATCAAAAAAAGTCGCTAAATATGGAATTAAAACAAGATCACTACAGAAGAATAAAAAAATGCAATGTCNCCATCTGACACACACCAGGATTAGTCTAGAGGCCAGGGTGATTTTTTGGGATAGTTTCTAGCTCATTCTGACGGGTATAGTTGTCCGAACGAATTTTCCAATTTGTAGCGGTTATTGTGCTTTTCCGGAACCGTCGATTTTGTCGATCTATCTGTGCATGCATCAGATCTGCCTTCATCTTCTGGTCACAAGTATTTATGTTATTTTCTTGTATTCCAGTGATGATCCATGAGATATAACTGAAGACTATTTCCTATATTTCCAGTATTTCATTGTATTTCCCTTCTTACATCTCATAATACATATTATTGGGTGGTTGTTGTTCCTTATTTCTGCATGCATCATATATTTATTGTTTAAACCATAATGTATAACATGCATATGCGATAATCACAAAACATCTCAAACACATAACTAAAACGCAGCCAAAAACCCCCATAGTATCATATCTGAAGTTAAAACGCATCCAGAAACCGCCAAAGTATCAAATCTATGAGACATAATTCTAGATCAGTAGTAGATATCCAGATCAGTTGGATCAGGGATATTACAGTGGTATCAGAGCTAGTTTTCCTGCCAGCCTAAGGGGAAAATCAGATAAGGATGTAGATACATCATTACCAGCAAGTGGATTGACAAGAGCACAGATGGATCCTACACCCATTAGATGCAGGGAGCATTTCTACATTTGCAAATTGCCTTGGAAGACAAATAACAGATGTAGGGGTAAAGGGAAGGTACAAATTGTTGAGGTGCACTATGACAGCAAGGACAAGGAGATGCATGTGAATGCAACCATAGATACCTATTTAGAATTGTCTGATAAGGCTAGTGACTCTTGCACATCTGAGGGACAGATGGATGGACAGGATGATAGTGCATATCCTTCATATTCCCCATCAAGTAATGTTGAGAATTCAACACTTCAGCATAGTGGTGACACTTGTGAGGATTCATATGTGTCGACACTTAGACATGATGAGAGTATGAGGTTGGATGACCTACCAGTGGGTGTAGACATGACTTACAGGAAGTCATGTATGGAGGATGATGAGATTTCTATGATGACAGTGACACATTCTTTATCTTCTCAAACACCTATGATAGCCATGATACATGAGGATATCAATGGCATTCCTGATATGGCAGAGGAGCCTTGTGTGGGGATTGTACACAAGGAACATATGGATCTGCAGACTCGGGAGGAGAGGTATGGCTTGGAGATAGTTGACCTTACACATACCTATCAGTATGAGGAGAGTGAGTCACCACTCTTAGAGATTCCATTGATGGAACAGGTTGTGGAGACCGACAGCTTGTTGGCACACTTACTCCTGGGATCGATCTACAGTGATGAGGATGCACTCCTTATTGGTCGGGATGACCATAGCACGTGTCTGGACACATCTATATGGGATCCAGGTGTAGATGATATTAGTAGGGTGAGTGCACATGAGGATACAGTTTCCCATACAGGATACAATGTGATTCAGATAAAGGTCACGGTTGGTGATGGCGTGCAGTGGCATATAGGAGGACTTAGTAGCACAGGGGATAGTGGGAAGTTCAGTGCCTTATATTTTGAGGAGTGTGTTGTTGGGGATTCCATTGTTGACACTAGCAGTGAGAGGCATGAGGTAGCACCTCAGGGAGATTGTGACCAGGCGTCACGACACTTGGCAGGACAGTTGAGAGTCAGTGAGGACATGATCATGACAGCTACTAGATGCATTGATGATACACATGCATTGGTGGCAGTTTATTGTTGGAGGACCTCGATGGCACATGATATTTCATATGGGGGACTTGTAATTGATGACTTCCATACACTCGGGGAGAGAGTGATTGTGATGAGGGCCGACTACCAGCAGTTGTTGATGGATAGGGATTACCTATTGGAGGTTTGTGAGATGTATCACAGGGCACTGAGAGAGCATGGGATTGAGGTGGACCGACTCACTCATGAGTTGGTGAGCACACGGATATTCTTGGAAGGCACACAAACAGCCCTTTAGGAATCAGAGTCCAAATCAAAGGAGTCCTTGAGGAAATTAGGCAAAGATCCACTACATCTATTTCAGCATAGAGTCAGATATATCCCTCAGCAACATTGTGAGAGGATGTTGGTGGTTTAGAAGTGGAGCACCAGTTGAGGGAGGAGAATGAGGAGTACCCACGATCACTAATGAGTATGGAGAGATATGATCCGGAGATGCAGGAGGATGTACATAGGTCACAGGAACCACCCTTCACGAGTGGTGTTGAGACAGTTGGGCACACACATACACATGGGGATTCCAAAGCTAGAGGCAGTTATGAGGACACTTCCATTTGTGTTCCAGGATTGGTTGACCTTCATGTACAGGATGACCCAGTCGTACACCCAGGATCCATGATGTTGCAGGTGTATACATGAGATCACATGAGTATGCAGGTGCATATAGTTACGAGTGGTAGTTCACAGAGACATACAGAGGTGTACAGTGGGATTCAGGGGGATGCACTGGATTGCAAGGAGGAGATGTACTTAGTAGAGCCTGGAGATTCCTCTCCCTTGCAGCAGTATGAATATTTGGGAGATCACCTTCATCGTAGCAGCAGTTGTGTGAGTGATGATGGATGGAGAATGATTGGCCCTCAGTTTGTGGAGATACCAACTGTTGTACCCGATGGTTGGTGTTCAGTGATGAGAACAAGTGATTATTTACCATGGGTGTCGGTGGATGAGATTTTGGTCAAGTCCTTAGGATTGACCCAAGCATATGACACTTCCCAGTCCTACAGTTGGTTGCAGATATTTATGGTATCCTTTCCCGATAATTTTATCATTGACAACAATGCAGGAGGAGCTAGACAGTGGAAGGGGACATGGAGAGTTGGTAGGCTGAGACCACCTGATAGGAGTGTCTTGATTGCATACAACAAGATATGGGTGGATCATCAGGGGCATACAGTTGAGGCCCTACGCGTGATGGAGAGTATCATAGGCCATGGGATAGAGGATATCTCAGAGGTTGCTACATATTCAGACTCTCATTGGGATGAGGGTGGAGAGATTTCGACAATTACCAATAGGTCACATCGATAATTAGTGGGGATTGTAAGTGATGAACTTCCAAATTTGACATGGGATCCAGGAGTCCATTGGGTCAAAATTTTGTTTCATCTTATGAGGATCCAGGAGTGGAGGGTCTAGTATGGATACTTTGATCAGACAGTTGTGATCAAAGTAGAACAACATCAGCATGATGGTCCCTATCAGAGACTAGAATGGGACCCTGGGATTACAGGGTTGGGCATTTCATTGACTGATGGAGACGAGCAGACGTCTACAGGGGGGAGTCACTTTGATGTTGGTGATTCATTGAGGTCTTGTAGTACCTCACTATAGCAACATCATGTTCAGTCGATGGGGGTCGTGTTGAGTTTGGTATGTTCTGGTAGGATAGACCCATTTTGGGTTGAGACCATGTGTTATTTGTAGGAGACTCATGGTGTTGATGTGCTACAGAACTATACTCCACAGGGAATTGCAGTTAACATTCTAATATGGGATCCAGGGATTGGAGTGATTGGTAGTTTTGTGATTGATGGATTTTAGTTTCGAGTAGACTGGTTGCTTGGGGAGTTGACTGAGATTCTTTGGCCGTTGATGATTCTACTCATCAAGAGCATGTGTGTGTCATGTGTGGTGAGCACTTGGAGAGGCCACATCTTGAGGGGATTCTACCTTGTGTCACACAGGTGGATATGGGACCCCGATATCATATGTATTTGGATTCAGTTATTGCTTGAGGACAAGCAATATTCTAACAGGGAGGACTGTAATGTCCTCATTTTGGGACATTATAACATTACAGAGTGTTATGCCTACCAGAGTAGCCAGATAGGGGAGGGAAAAGGTCAACAACGAATTAGGGTTTCGGGAAGATATAAAGGAAGGGTAAAGCAACCTAATTCATTATGCATTGTTTTGATTTGATGTTAAGAGTTCCCAGAGGAGGAAGAGATTTGAATTCTACTGTTTTGTGGATTTCTGGAGGAAACCACCACCATTGATAGGTTTCGATGTTGAGAGACACACCCTAGCCCATCGGAGATACCATCTAGGTATTTCACCGTGTTATTCAGAAGTATCCAGTTGTAGTGTTGCGTAGATCAGATAGTGAGGGTGCAAGGTCAATTAGAGGGGTTGTATAGCTACATGAGATCAGAGTTCGGATTGCAATTTCCTTCCAACCCAATTGATATCCAGCCAGGGCGCATAAATTGAGACACTTCCCATCGGATTCGGATAGTGCAATCCTTCAGAGCACATCATTCAGCCATCTAGGGCACAACTCTTTTGGAAGGACAGTTGGGGTTATAGACAAAGCATCGGAGCAGATCCGGGGAAACCCTTCCGACCCAATTCTGCATTCGGCGGGGTTAACGTTTTGAGTCCTATATCAACCGATTATGTTGGTGGAATCATTTAGACACATCCAGAGAGCCCAGGAGGTGCGTGGACCCCCAGGGGATGAGATTTGGAGCATCAGAGGACAGATATGCCATCTAACACACACCAGGATTAGTCTAGATTCCATGGTGCTTCTATTGGGATAGTTTCCAGCTCATTCCAATGGCTATATCCATCTGGACGAGTTTTCTAGCTTGTAGTGGTTATCATGCTTCTCTGGAACCATCAATTTTGTCGATCTATCTGTGCATGCATCAGATCTTCCTTCATCTTCTGGTCACGGGTATTTTATGTTATTTTATTGTATTCCAGTGATGATCCATGAGATCTAACTGAAGACTATTTCCTATATTTCCAGTATTTCATTGTATTTCCCTGCTTACATCTCATAATACATATTATTGGGCGATTGTTGTTCCTTATTTCTGCATGCATCATATATTTATTGTTTAAACCATATTGTATAACATGCACATGCGATAATCACAAAACATCTCAAACACATAACTAAAACACAGCCAGAAACCCCCAGAGTATCATATATGGAATTAAAACGCATCCAGAAACCCTGAGAGTATTAGATCTATGAGATAGAATTCTAGATCAGCAATAGATATCCAGATCAGCTCGATCATGGATATTACAATTGGATCCTGGGATAACCATCAAAATTATTATTTCCCTAAAATATTTTTCAGACAATGATGATGAAGATAAATTGGTTTCATTACTAAATCCAATATATTTTGATGATAATCCTATCGGATTTTTTGATGGTGCGGCTGCAGATAATATCTGTGGGATTGGGATTTATCTAAAATTTTCTAGTAAGCACACCGTCCATGCACATTTCGTTGGAGGCACAGGTAACAATATGAAAGCGGAAATAATGGGTCTTTGGGGAATCCTTTTTCTCTCGTCCTATCTCTCTATTAAAAATTTGATGGTTGCAAGTGACTCAAAGGTCACTATGGATTGGATAAATGAAAAAGCCAACTTGAATATAATTTATCTCAGCATCTAGAAAGACAAAATCAGAAGATTAAAGAATGGATTTGAGACTATCAAATTTATGCACATACATAGACAATTCAACAAAGTAGCAGACAACCTTTCAAAAAAGGCACTCAAAGTCAACTCGGGATGGCTTTATTATGAAGAAATGATTGCTGAAACTATTGTTAGTGCTGGGAAAATACACATTTTCTAGGCTGGAATCTTCAAGAAGTACTTTTTTGTAAATTTTGTATATTGACTACTTTTGACACTATAAATAATACTACAGTGTATTATGTGCAAGACGGAAGGACAATATGATCTTTTTGATCGATATCCTACTTATATATGTAACTGGAAGTTTCATTTGATTCTAATTATAAAATTATAAAATGGAATATATGGAATACATTGAAATTGGTAAATTTGTTTTTTTTGTTTTTATAGAAAAACAATTATCTAACATTTTTTTTATGAAAGGAAAAAGGAATTCGCGATTTTGCAGCCTTGTCATCTACAAGATTCTTGTGTGCTTCATTATCAGCTTTTGCTTCTACTCTACTATACGCTTCTTCAATTTTTCCATCTCCTTGTAAAAACAATCAACATTACAGGATTATAGGGTAACAAAAACAAATGGAAAAACAATTTAATTTGAATGTCATGCATAAAAAATGAGCCCACCTTGTGAAAAGTCGTAAATTATACCTTGGATGGTCATTGTGGATCAAGGAATACCACACCAAATACTTTATGGATTGTCAATGACTCCTTATTCTTGCCAAACTCCGGATCAAGACAATGATATTGTTTCAGTTTTCATAACAAAAACATAAACATTTCAAATTCCAGTGCCTTAATTCTACGGAAAGAAAAAAATAGTTATTATTTTAAGGAAGGTGTCCTAGATGAATGGTTAAGGCCTACATTCTATTGATGTGAAGTACCATTTTCTTTCAAAGCTCTATCCAACTATTTTAACTACTGTAATTTTTCAATGAAACTTTGTTGTGCTCGTCATCCTCTCTACCTTTTGTTTCTTGAAGTTAATGTAACTGTTATTTATTCAAAAGTTAATAAATTATTTCCCTATTGTAGAAGGAACGAAGAGAGAGATATTTGGCAAGACAAGCAGCTGAAGGTGTTGACTCTGTGTGAATATATTAGAGGTTTATGAGCGGAACACCGTGTTTTCTCTATTAGGAATCGGTTGATGCTTATTTTCTTTGGAGGTTTAATATCTTATAGGGGAAATGAATTTGGGCATTTCAAAATGGATGCCACAGTGCATCATTCATTTGGAGTTTGTCAACATATATAGTGTTGTTTGAGGAGAATCTTTCATGTACATATAGTTTTCCATTGCAAACCGAGGTTCCTATTTATTGTAAGTATCAGTTCCATTGTACCAAACATTGCTCCATTATTGTTCTTTAGTTTTTAGAATTTTGGAGGTATGCAATTCGACTCCATCCAAGCATGTTAGGACTCTGCATTTGTATTCAGTAATTATATCTCAGGAAGAAGATGGTTGTTAAATTGAGTTGATATTAGCCTTGATATTAATAATTTAGTATTTCAAAATAATGTTTTTAGATAAAGTTAGATCAGATGAGAATCCCTAAACAATTGCAATCTTGAACCCGCGAGACATGGAGTCTGTAAGTCCAACTGTCAATTTGTATATCGCAAAAGTATGGGTGATATTTGTTGAACACGGAACAAAAGAGGCTCAAATTTCAGTTCGCCAGGCCGAGAACCCGCGATCCAAAAAGTGCCCAAGTTTGGAACGAGGGATCCTCATATGGATTTCATACAGGATCGCTACAAGACAATAAAAGTGCAATGTTCAGCCAACTAGGCCGATTATGCCTGTCAATTTGTATATCGCGGAATTCTAGGTGATATTTGTAGAGCACGGAACAATAAAACCTCTATTTTTAGCCCGTCAGGCCACCAATCCGCGATCCAAAAAGTACCTGAGTATGGAATAAGGAATGTGCATATGCTCTATAAAATATCATGTCCATAATTAAAAGAAGTACATTTTTACTATGTATTGGTTGTTTGTCAGAAAACTTTTATATCAATCGGTTCAGCAAAATGAACATTGTCCTCTGCTTAAATTCTGCAATATCAATATGTAATATTAATAATTTAGTATTGAAAATATTGTTTTTTATATGTTGGATAGTTGATAGGGATTACCATCCGTAAACAATGACAAATCTAAACCCACCATCCATTGGGTCCATATGTGGATCTGCATATCACGGAAATCCGAGTGTTATTTGAGGAGATAGAACAATGAAAGTGCAATGTTCAGTCAGTCAGCCCCAGAATCCCCGATCAAAAAAAGTCGCTAAATATGGAATTAAAACAAGATCACTACAGAAGAATAAAAAAATGCAATGTCTAGCGAAGAAACCCACAAGTCTTCCTGTCAATTTGTATATCGTGGAACTGTGGGTGGTATTTGTAGAACACAGAACAATAGAGACTCTATTTTCAGCCCACCAGGTCACGAACCCACGATCGAAAAAGTGCCCAAGTATGTTATCAGGGATCTGCATATGCTCTGTAAAATCTCATGTCCATACTTTATATAGAGACTCATGTCCACAAGTCCACCTGTCAATTAGTATATCATGGAAGTCTAGGTGCCATTTGTAGGACACGGAACAATAGATACTCAATTTCCAGCCCGTCAGGCCGTGAACTTGTGATCCAAAAAGTGCCCAAGTATGGAATGAGGAATCTGCATATGTTCTGGAACCATAAAAATGCAATTTTCAGCCAAGCAACCTGTAGGTGCGCCTGTCAATTTGTATATCGCGGAAGCCTAGGTTCTATTTGTAGGGCACGGAATAATAGAGACTCTATTTTCAGCATGGCAAGCCACGAACCCGCGATCCAAAAAGCGCCCAAGTATGGAACAATGGATCCACATATGCTCTATAAAATATCATGTCCATACTTCATATAGAGACTCAACTCCACAAGTCTTCCTGTCAATTTGTATATCACGGAAGTGTACGTGATATTTGTAGGACACAGAACAATAGATACTCAATTTTTAGCCAGCCAAGCCGCGAACCCGCGATTAAAAAACTGTCCAAGTATGCAATGAGGGATTCCCATATGTTCTATAAAATCACATGTCCATACTTTATAAAAGATGTTTACTATGTATTTCTCGTTTTTCGGAATACTTTTATATCACTCGGCCAACCAGATTGTACAAACTTTCTCGTCTAATTAAATTCTGCAATATCAATATTTAACAATAATAATTTACCGCAGATCCTCTTTTGAATTTGTATATCACGGAATTGTGGATGCTATTTGTAAAGCGTGAAACAATAGAGGCCCAATTTTTTGCCCAACGGCCCAAGAGGGCCTGATCCAAAAAACTGGCTAAATATGGAATTAATACGAACTCACTACGAGACAATTAATACGGAATCTGCCTGTCTATTTGTATATCACGGAAGTGTGGGTGCTATTTGTAGGACACGAAACAATAGAGGCTCAATTTTCAGTCTGTCGGGCTGAGAACCCACAATCAAAAAAGTGTCTAACAATGGAATGGCGGATCCGCATATGCTATGTAAAATCTCATGTCCATACTTTATAAAAGTACTTATCGATTTAAAAATTCCACCACATAAAAATTGATGACCGATATGTCACTGAGATGCAATATGGCCATCGTGCAATGTTCAACCAGCTAGCCCCAGAGTCCCTGATCAAAATAAGTGGCTAAATATGGAGTTAATACAGGATCGCTATGGAAGAATAAAAATGCAATGTGCAGTGAAGAAGCTCACAATTCGTCCTGTCAATTTGTATATCGCGGAAGTCTGGGTGGTAGTTGTAGAACACGAAACAATAGAGAATCTATTTTTAAGCCCGCCAGCCGCGAACCCATGATCCAAAAAGCGCCCAAGTATGGAATGAAGGATCTGCATATGCTCTGTAAAATCTGATGTCCATATTTTATATAGAAACTCATGTCCACAAGACCGCTTGTCAATTTGTATATTGTGGAAGTGTAGTATATGTTTGTAGAACAATAGATACTCTATTTTCAGCCCGTTAGGCCGTGGATCCGTGATCCAAAAAGTGCCTGAGTATGGAATGAGGGATCTTCATATGTTCTAGAACAATAAAAATGCAATGTTCACCCAAGCATCCCGTAGGTCCTCCTGTCAATTTGTATATCGTGGAATTGTGGGTGCTATTTGTAGAGCGCGGAACAATAAAGGCCCAATTTTTTTCCCACTAGAATGAGAGCCCCCGATCCAAAAAACTGGCTAAATATGGAATTAATACGGAATCTCTATGGGACAATAAAAGTGCAATGTTCAACCAACCAACCCGCAATTCCACCTGTCTATTTGCATATCGTGGAAGTGTGGGTGCTATTTGTAGGACACAAAACAGTAGAGGCTCAATTTTCATCCCGCCAAGTCGAGAACCTGCAATCGAAAAAGTGCCTAAGTATGGAATGAGGGATCCGCATATGATTTATAAAATCTCATGTTGATAGCAATTGACATCCCTAAACAATGGCAATCTTGAACCCCCCAGCCCTCGATTCCATCTATCGGTTTGTAGATCACGAAAGTCCGAGTGCTATTTCGAGGACACTGAACAATGAAAGTGCAATGTTGAGCCAGCCAGCCCGCAGGTCCACTTGTCAATTTACAAATTTGGTGACATACAAATTGACGGCTGATATGTCACTGAGATGCAATATGGCCATCGGCCCTTCACGTCTCCCAAGTATATATTCTGTCGTTTTTTCTTTTGTAACCCACCCGACCAATTTCCATGCTTTGGTATTTGTTGGAATCGGTTTTGCCATCACCGTTGCCTTCGTACTTGTTTCCAAATATGCAATAATTAAGCTTTAATGCTAATATCCATCCTGCAGGAACCATTAAGATTGGCATTAATGTCTGGAAATACGGAGAATATTTGTCATTACTACAAATTAAACTAAGATTTGTGCACAAGTATGTTATCCTTTCCAAGTATTCATTTCAAAGGCGATGCAATATTTTTCTTTGGTGCACTGATGGGTTGGTGCTTCTAAGAAATTTGCAATTCTTAATATATTTTCGTTGTCACCCCCATCTTCGCACTTTTTTCTAATTGTGCAGTTAGTAAGTTGTGATGGTGACAGCTCATTCCGCATGAACCCTGGAAACTATCATTGATCAGCGAAAGGCTCGAGGAGATATTCCATTGATACGCATTAAACCATAATTTGTGGAGGATTATATTATCCCTCTCCGATTTTCATTTCAAACATCATCTCGAGAAAACAGAAATTCTTAATAACTTCTGGCAGCAGTTCTCTCCATGCACAGTAAACACATTCGGCCATAATGGCCATAGCTTCCACTATTCCAGGGCATATTCTTACTATTCATCTTCCTCCACCCAGGAGTAAACAAGGAGATCGTCCCTTGGTACGCAGAGAGATAAATTTCAAGCCAAAAAAATTCATGGCAACCGTGACTGCTCAGAGAACCTGCCCACTTTCATTTATGATTGTCGCAGAAGTTGATGCCATGAATTCTGAGCCAGAAGAAGATGATTTGATGGAAGATGATACGGCAATGAATGATGGCAATGCAGAGAATCTTGCCACTCATGTGCCCAAATTGAAATCAACCATAAGGAACAGAACTTCTCGGCTCAGTGATGGCAGTGATGACAACACCAAAAGGAGTTTCAGAAAAGAAACTGACGGTGAACACAACAGTCACTGTAAAGCAAGAAAGTAGGAATTCCAGAGTTCCAAATTAGTCGGTTCTGGGCAGAAGAGTTTCACTATAAACCAATGATATGTTGACGCTGCCAGAGATATATTTCAAGCCAAAAAATTATTGATTAAAATATTGCGCAATCAGGTCCAAAACTCTCGCTGCTATAAGGCATTTTCCTACTAGTCATCTCCTTTTGCCCAGAATGGACTAATTTGAGCCTCTGGAATTGCACGTGCAAGTTGTGCTACTAAATTTTTTTAACTATGTAGAGGTGGTTTCAGCTAAGGACTATTCCACTTGCCATGCAACCACTTTCGTCTTCTTCCTCAGGGAAAGCTTGTGAAAAATATCAATTTCAGCATAGGACGATTCATCGAGGAGAAAACTGCAAAGATCTTGCATACTGTGGATATCGTGCCTGTGTTTGTCGCAGATACCTTGATTGTTTTGGCCCAGAGAACTGGGTCCAATTTCTAAGGATAGATGTACAATACTCGGTGTTTTTCTTATTTTTTTAAATGGATTTTCTATTAAAAAATATTTTCCTTCAACTCTTTGTTGTTGCCTCTTTTATGGGTTTAACGCATGTTCTAATTGGCATGGTTCAGTGCTCTCGTACTTCGATATTGTGTTTACTTAGCTTATATTTTCGAAGATGGAACATGTAACAATTCTATGCCAATGTACTGTGTGAATCCACAAGCTTTTTATGCAAACAAAAAATGGATTACATAGTTTCAAACCAATGTTCAATTCTATTTGCAATGTAGATAGAACATAGCAATACCAATGTACAATGTTGCAGCAAAATCATTATTCTTGTTTCTAGACATGCAATTATTAATTTTTAATGCCAACAGCCCATAATGCAAGAAGTTTAATACTTGACTTAATATGCTGCACTCATGGAAGACTATATGAAGAAGACAGTTACACTCACACGTTCCAATAAAATCTAATCATCAACAAAGAATGTTAGTAGTTAAAAATGAAGTTTAGTAGTTAAGTTAATATGTTACAGTCATGGAAGAATGTATCAAGAACATAGTTGCACTTGCACATTGCAATAAAATGTAATCTTCAACAATGCATTCGCTGACAATTCGTAGAACATCATGGTTTTGCAACAATGGGGCTTCTTTGAAACCAATTCGTGCTTACGGAAATTTCCTTCCGCCTTTCTATTTTCCCACTCTTTTATTCCCTCTAGTTTCTCTTCTTGGTTAATTAATCATTTTTGTCCCGAAAATTCCTTACTCCGGAGCTTCGCGGATTCACGCGTTTCCAACGACCGCTTTCCCTTTCCTTAAATTGAACCTCTATTGTTCCCTGTCCCACAACTGGCACCCACAGTTCAGCACATGGGTGGTCTTGCGGGTTCACAGCTGCACTTGTGCTCTTTTATCGTGACACTTTTCAAAGGCTTCCCCATTCCATACCCAAAAACTTCTCCAACCGTGAATTCCCGCTAGGCGGTCTCTACATTGGACTTCTGTTGTTCCATGGCCTACGAACAACACCGTCACTTCCGCGATATACAAATTTGCAACCGTTATTAGATCCTACCCTCTTCCGTATTACGGTCCACCTATGATGCCCTCTTCCGTGTTGCACATTTTTTCACTAAAAACTTCCGAGAAATACAATTTAACCGTCGGATCCTCACATATTTAGTGGAACTATTGTCACCTCATTTTCAAGCCCGTCTGTTCAGTTTCCATACTTCGCCATTTCTTCAAATTTCTTTGTCGGATCGTCAGTTTGGTGGGTTGAACAGATATTCAGTTCGTAATCGTTGTTTCGTGTGCCCGCGCCCCTTTGCAATTAGCAGTTGGAAATTATATATAATATCTTATTTCTACGCATGCAATTAGCATTTTCCCTTTTCCATACTTACCAACTTTGCCGCAATTCTGAAAATATACAAACCGGCCACTGAACTGTTCCATCATGATCTCTTCAGTTTTACACACTTTGCACTCAAAAATTCCAAAACATGAAATTTGACCGCGCAACACTTGGTTGTCTTGAATATTCCTATAACCCTCTTTTGAATCTCATCCGACCGCTTTTCACAACTTGCCATTCTTTCCTTGCTCTTCGTCGTCTCTGTCACCTTCGCACTTGTCTATAATAAAAGAAAATTAAAAAA
>JZKD02S1876717.1:13103-27350 GCA_000966675.3 Picea glauca | reverse complement strand
ATACCTTGTGCAATGCTTAAACAAATTTGCTATTGGGAACATGGAGGAGTTATCTGTATTTAAAGGTATCAATTAACCAAATGAATTATTCTTTGAATAATGGGAATTTGTATCTCCAACTCCTCTAAGGTCATCCCCATCAATGCCATTCTTTACCAGATGCTTTGAAAAATGAGAAAAGGGTGTTATATGGTGTGCAGAGAGATTATCAATTTCCAAATTTATAGCTGAAAAGGGTGTCAAGCTTGCTCTTAAACAAGATGTGAAACACTTAGTGCCTCATGTGGATTAATCCAATTATCATGGCAAGTGTCTAATGAGTACCCAGTTGAACAACTACAGGAATTGACAACTCTGTTTAGAAAGGAATCTTTGGAACATATACAGAGTCCACTTGCTCAATAGGGTTCTTCTCTTCAAGGTCTTCGTATTGAGCTCAACGCAACTGTTAATATAGTTTTCATCCACAGGGGTCATATTCAGATTGAGCTGGAGTACATTTGGCAGCTAAGGGCTATGGATAAATATAAGATTCAACCAAACACCCTCGAGAATTATCCTAGCATTCAAACATAATGGTGGCAAAGAATATCACGGGCTTAAAAATAGGATCAGCATCCCAAGAAGTCAATCTCAGATATGAAGGAAAAAATTGTGGATTAAATCTGAGTCAATGAGCACTCCAAGGAAGAGAATCAGAAACAATAGTATCAAACTGTTAAAACCCAAGTTTTCAGGTCAACACATCAAGACTAAGGATCTCGGTCAAAACTAAAATCCAGCAACTCCAAATTTTAAGGCCAGGCATCATTCGATCAACATCAATCTCAAGCAATCAATTAGCAATTTCGAAAACAATATTTCTCAACGAGCACCAGAATTGAGTATTTTTAGGCAGTAAATGCACAAGTGGCAGAATATCTCAATTTTCCAGGAGCATAGTCGACATCTTCAGTATCAAGGGGCTGAGCATAGTTGGTTAATGAATATGCACAACGTTTGGTAGTGCCAGTGAACATCCAAGGTGGCACTCTGTCCCATATTTTTGGAGTATTTGTAGGATCTCAAATTAAGATGGCTCGAGGACCTTGAGGACAATTCAAAGCTTGTTATTATGATTATCTTGTATTTGGTTTCTTTTGGTATGAAATTTGGCTTATAAATACAAACTTTCAAGAAGTACAAAGGGGGGGCAGCCCAAGAGCCTTTTGGCCTGGGATTTTAATGCAAACTTTTCAATAATATTTAGTAGAACCAAAGAGATTTTGAGACCTTGTTGAGTTAAACCATGTCTTTTTTGTGTGTTCTACTTCTCGATTTTTCATTAATCTTCTTTCTTCTGCTTATTCATTTATTCAGCTTGTAGAGGTTACAATTCAGTGAAACTTTTGTTGTGGCTAATTAGAAGCATTCATTTAAGTGCAGTTTTTCCTCTTCTTTGTTGTGGGTAAAACAAGACCTGCATCTTGATTCTTAATTGTTTTTCCTAATTTACAAGTTTTATTTGTTCATAGTTTTTCCTCTGTCTTGCTATGAGTGAGACAAGACCTATGTCCAGATATTTCAAATCATTTTCATTTCTTATGTTGGAGGGAAGGTCAGATTTATCCTTGTTAGATATCTGGCTTTGTGTTTCAGTTTTGTTTATCTCACTCCCTCTATACATACTTATGATCTAAAGGATTTAGCAAATGAGGTCATGCCTCTTTATTTCTAATTTGTAATGATTGAAAGACTCATTCAGACCTAGATCCATAAGCCTCCAAAAACTGATCAATCAACAATTATTATTTTATTCAAAATGTGCTAAGGCTTGGCTCTATTACAGCCTAGAGTCAACTCTTGCGACAACATTTTTTGGCACTGTTGTCGAGGACGGTTTTGAAGGTCTCTATCTTCCTTGAGGTACGAAAAAATATTAGATCTATTCCTTGATGGTGACAAGGGATATACATTCAATTGGTTGTGATCATTCACCTGGCGACTCCTTGGTTCGAAGACTCCACATGATTCACTACCGATTACACTAGTTTCAAGATGTCAAGTTCTTTCGCTGCTTGGATTGCTACGACGTTTTCTTCTTTGGATTTTACAAATTTTTTTGGTTTTCCAAACGTTGTTCCAGACATTAAAGTTTAGGAAGATATCCTTCCTAATTTCAAAGAAGATTTGGGTGACAATCATGCACAACACTTGTTTGAATTTCATAAGCTTATGGATAAGTTGGATATATATCATGAAGTTGTTTATGTTTTCATTGGGAGGAGACGCTCGACTCTGATACAAATCTCTATCATCTTTCAGTATTTCCTCATTGAAAGAATTTCACATAGTTTTTCATCAACATTACAAGAGAATTTATTCAGTGGAACTCCTTTTTGAACATTGTTGCAATAAACAATTCATAGAACAAGACAAATTTTCAGAGCAGGAAGATTTCCTTCAAGAAGCTAATTTTCTTGAAGAAGAAGAAAAAATGTCAGAAAGTTTTCAAGTTGATGAAGATGATCGTCATGGGAGAGGATTTGTTGATGAAGAATCAGAGCATAATAGCACTTGTGATCATATTCAAGATGAATATCAAGCCAATCTCCATAAAGATGAAAAGGAAATGATAGAAGGCTTTCAAACATATCAAGATGAGGTAAATGACTTTCAGGATGATTTTGGTAACATTGATAATGTTGAAGATAGTTTGATTGAACAACATGATGTTGGAATTGTTGATCTAGATATTTGTGAAGATCAACAACTTATTGAAGACCATATACAATCATCATTTGTTGGATCAGAACATGGTCATCTTGCTATTATGAAATTTTTGAAAGAAGATCCCTATTAGTCTTATAATCAATTAGATGCCCTGAAATATGATGAACTGCATGTTACCAAAAAAACATTTCAGGAAGAGCTTCAAGATGATTGTGAAGATGGGAATAATTAAAATGTAATTGAAATTGTCTCAGATTTAATCACTCTTGTAAATCCTTATGAAGATCAGGCTATCAATATTTAGTCATTATTGCCAGAGTATCACGAAATAGAGATTTTTGAAAGTCAAGGTTCAGAAATTTTTTATGAACAACATGTTTATGATGAGTATCCAAAGGATGAAGGAGAGCAGATTTCTTTCCCGGCATGCATGGAAACATACAATAGTTCTCCTTTGTTTTATAATTGTGATGAATGTGATCTTGAAGTTGATGAGCAGCAAATTATTTATTTTTCTTCAGAGAAACCTTTTCAGTTGGAAACCAATCAACAGCATCGTGAAAATAATCAGCCCGTGTATGACAGTGATGAAGAAGATTCTTGGATGGGTGATGAGAAAGAGAAGGAGGGGTTACTGGAGAAGTTGATCTCTCCTTCTTGTTTACTAATTGTTGAGTAGCAGACTAGTGAGCCTCAATGTAACATTCGTGAGCCCCAATATGAATTCTCGAGCCAGAAAAAGAAAAGACTAGCAATGGAGCAAAGAAGCAGTTTCATTTTGATCCGCAAGAGGAGGTATGGGCTGACCGAAAAAAATTTATATATCTTCCTTTCTATGATCCAATGGCAATTTATATGGATTCAAAATGGGGCATGGAATTTTTTATCTTCGATTTCTTGAAGGCAGAATTTCAAAATTGTAAGTACCTGTTTCCAAGATATGTTTTGAAATTTGCAACTGCTCCTATCATTTTTGTGCTCAAGGATGGAAGAATAATTAAATTTGTTAGTCAGATATTTGCTTGGCTGCTTTGGAAATTTTCTTATACTTGAGTAGATCAACAAAACTAGTTAGAGTAGGTAATGTATATAAATAAGCTCGACTTGGAGCATTAGAGTCCAGCTGTGGTTTTCAGTGTGTTTTCAGTTAAGTAGTTTGCTTCTCAGTTTGGCATCCAGTATGGTTCAGTTTCTAGAATTTATGATTCCATAGCCCAAGGGATGCACTGTACAAAAGGGAGGTTTTTAGTTTGCAATATGTACATATCATTTCAACGAGTGCAAAACCTCTTTAGTTACAGAGAATAAGCGGTTTTGGTTTCAAAACAGGCGCAGGTAAAATGATAGGGTTCAGAGTTCGACAAGGGTGATTTCAGGTCGCCCAATGGATGAAGGCACATGGTCTACTGTTCTTGGCGCCTTGCAGGAAAGCGTCATCCCTAGATGGAGCCTATGTTAGAACAAATATTGAAAATTCCAAAATTTGTGTCCTCGCCAAAATTTCGCCAGTTTCAAAAGCTTTCAAACCTTGAGTCAATTTGCGCAAGTCTCTCAATGTTGCAAACTTCCAAAACCTTTTGCCAATTTTGTCAAATCTCTGAATGTTGCATACATTTTTGTCAAAATTTCAAAACTTCACATCCAATTTGTCGAGGTCCTCCCATATCTCTTTGTTCGCAATTCATCGATCTTTGAAAAGGGTCCTAAAAATGCCAAGTTGCCTTTGTCATATTAAACCAAGCTACGGTTATTTTATATATATATATATATATATATATATATATATATATATATATATATATATAATATTTTTTTAAAAATATTTTATATAACTTTAAAATAATATTCTATTATTATTTTAAAGTTTGGTAAAAACAAAAAATAAATAAAAGGTTTATTTATCCAAACTCATCGCTGCCAAATCTTTTGCAAAATTTATTGGGCCAATTACCCCAAGGGCCCAATCTCTAATCAAAACATCGAGCCAAGCATCTGCAACACAACACAAGTCAGTCGAGACCAAGCACCTAAGCGCCAGGCATCAATTCGCATGGAGGAGGAGCTCACGAGAGGGCCCAAAAGGAGTGCACTACGCATCGAAACAATAAGAAATATGTGTCATATATAAACACATCTTGTAATCTTTGCCTAATACATGTGGTATATCGGTTAGTAGATTCTGCATTAGAACTGTTTTATCTCTCGATGAGAAGGAAAACCCTTTGTTGTGGGCTTCCACATACCATGTCGGGGAGTTTCTAGATCTAGTTGTTGTAGCAGAAGCCGAGGAAAAGAAGAAAACGAAGAAGCTTGCAAACATGTCTATAAATGGGCAGTCTGATGAACTGGGAAAATAAAAAATGCAGCATTAAGAAAATCGCAGCAGGTGTCAAAGAAGCAACAGCTCGACATATAAGCGCCAAACCATGAATGAGGAGAGCCACTTCCTCTGCACAAACACCACGAGAAATTATCAACACATATTTGAACATCATCCGACCGTTCATACATACTCAAATCAACGGTAGCCGAATTATTCAGGTCTTCAAATGTCCCCTATGTTTAATCGAACGCTATAAGTCTTGGTCACCGTTTCGACCGTCAGGTTCCACTTCGGGAGTTTGGGCCACTGCGTGATTTCAATTGTTAGTTCACATTTTCTTCCGAAGGCCTGAAGTCAGGGTTCCATGAGTGTCTAACGGAGTTCCATCATCAACGGTAAATAGGAATTTAACTCCAAGCACTGATGAAAGGATCAAACTCTCACGCCAAGTGTCGTGCCAACTGTCATGTAATTGTTTAGGTGTGAAGAGGTTGACAGAAAACAACAGGTTCATCGCCATTTGTTGTGCCCAAATAGCTTATTGGTTTCATCAGTGGTGAAATGTGAAGATCATTCTGCAAAGAAAATATCAAAATGTGGTTATTGATATCTCTCGATAAAAGTAGTTGGAGTTGCGATGGAGCGAGGTTGGTATTGATAATTGGTGGAGAAACAAGCAGTTTTGGGTGATTGGGGTTTCTTTGGACACCAAATGCAAGCAAGAGTATTCCTCTAGAAGCCATGTCACAGGCGTTGTAAGTGGCAACGAGGTTGATAATGAACATGGATCTGTGTCCTTATGGATCCTATTTGGTGATACGCAATGCCAGATATAGTTGAGGAACATTCATACCTCTTCTGAAATCCAACATACCTTGTGCAATGCTTAAACAAATTTTCCACTGGGAACATGGAGGAGTTATCTGTATTTAAAGGTATCAATTAACCAAATGAATTATTCTTTTAAGAATGGGAATTTGTATCTCCAACTCCTCTAAGTTCATCCCCATCAATGCCATTCTTTACCAGATGCTTTGAAAAATGAGAAAAGGGTGTTATATGGTGTGCAGAGAGATTATTGATTTCCAAATTTATAGCCGAAAAGAATGTCGAGCTTGCTCTTAAACAGGATATGACACACTTAGTGCCTCATGTGGATTGATGCAATTATCATGGCAAGTGTCTAATGAGTACCCAGTTGAAAAACTATAGGAATTGACAGCATTGTTTAGAAAGGAATCTTTGGAACATATACAAAGTCCACTTGCTCGATAGGGTTCTTCTCTTCAAGGTCTTTGTATTGAGCTCAGTGCAACTATTAATCTAATTGTCATCCACAAGGGTCATATTCAGATTGATTTGGAGTACATTTGGCAGCTAAGGGATATGGATAAATATAAGATTCAACCAAACACCCTTGAGAATTATCCTAACATTCAAACATAATGGTGGCAAAGAATATCTCGGGCTTAAAAATTGGATCCACATCCCAAGAAGTCAATCTCAGATATGAAGGAAAAATTTGTGGATCAAATCTCAGTCAATGAGCACTCCAAGGAATAGAATCAGAAACTATAGTATCAAACTGTTAAAACCCAAGTTTTCAGGTCAACACATCAAGACTAAGGATCTTGGTCAAAAATAAAATCCAACAACTCCATATTTTAAGGCCATGCATCATTCGATCAACATCAATCTCAAGTAATCAATTAGCAATTTCCAAAACAATAATTCTCAGCAAGCACCAGAATTGAGTATTTTTAGGCAGTAAATGCACAAGATGCAAAATATCTCAAATTTCCAGAAGCATAGTCGACATCTTCAGTATCAAGGGGTTAAGCATGGTTGGTTAAAGAATATGCTCAACGTTTGGTAGTGCCAGTCAGCATCCAAGGTGGCACTCTGTCCTGGATTTTTGGAGCATTATAGGATCTCAAATTAAGATGGTTCAGGGACCTTGAGGACAATTCAAAGCCTATTATTATGATTATCTTGTATTTGGTTTCTTTTGGTATGAAATTTGTCTTATAAATACAAACTTTTAGGAAGTACAAAAGGGGGGGGGGGCAGCCCAAGATCCTTTTGGCCTGGGATTGTAATGCAAACTTTTCAATAATATTTAGCTGAACCAAAGAGATTATGAGACCTTGTTTAGTTAAACCATGTATTTTTCTTGTGTTTTGTTTCTCGGTTTTTCATTAATCTTCTTTCTTCCGCTCATTCGTGTATTCATCTTGTAGAGGTTACAATTCAGTGAAAATTATGTTGTGGCTAATTAGAAGCATTCCTTTAAGTGCAGTTTTTCCTCTGCTTTGTTGTGAGTAAAACAAGACATGCATCTTGATTCTTAATTGTTTTGCCTAATTTACAAGTTTTATTTGTTCATAGTTTTTCCTCTGTCTTGCTATGAGTGAGACAAGACCTATGTCCAGATATTTGAAATCATTGTCATTTCTTCTGCTGAAGGGAAGGTCATATTTATCCTTGTTAGATACCTGGATTTGTGTTTCAATTTTGTTTATATAACTCCTTATATCCATACTTATGATCTAAAGGATTTAGCAGACGAGGTCATGCCTCTTTATTTCTGATTTGTAATGATTGAAAGACTCATTCAAACCTAGATTCAGAAGCCTCCAAAAACTGATCAATCAACAATTATTATTGTATTCAAAATGTACTAAGGCTTGGCTCTATTACAACCTAGAGTCAACTCTTGCAACAACAGATCCAATCACATGGATACTCCAGATGGAGCAGTTCTTCGATCTACATGATGTGCCACACACAAAAAATGTATGAATAGTGTCTTTATATTTAGAACCCAATCAATTTGTGTGGTATCGATGGCTTTGTTATCGCAAATCACTTGTCACTTGGACAATTTTCATGGAAGAAATGATAGCACACTATGAGGATACAAGGAGCAATACCGTAGTCAACCAATTAATAAATCTCAGGCAAAAGGGTTCAGTTGCAGAGCACATTGAGAACTTCCAAATATTGAATATAAAGGTAATGGATATTCCATATGATCACCTGATTGATGTATTCATAGGAAATTTAAAGGATAACATTCAATATGAGGTTCACCTTTGGGAACCCAAATCATTGGAGAATGTGTTCAAGGTGGCGAGAAATGTTGAAAGTAAAAATATAGTTATGGCTACTAGAAGGACCACTCCTAACATCTATTGAGAGAATAGTGTTCCTTCTTCTAAAACACATCAACCTACAAGGTTGACACCTCAACAATTGGAGGAAAGAAAATTAAAAGGTTTATGCTTTGATTGTGACATAAGTGTGGTGAGAAGAAATTATTCTACATAGATTGTGAAGAGGAAGAAGAACAAGAACAAGAACCATCTAAAGATGAAAACATAGAATAGATTTATTGTGAAGAGTTGATTCCCACCATATCATGTAATGCATTGGTTGGAATTAACACTCCTCCAACCATCAAGATCGAAGGATATATCAAAAAAAGGTAATAGTCCTAATTGATTTTGGTAGTACTCATAATTTCATTGACTATAAATTAGCCAAACCTCTCAATTGCTTTGTATATCCAATGTCAGAGTTTCAAGTAATGATTGAAAATGGAGGAACTATCAATTTCTCAGGAAAATTCCATAAGATCAATCTTACTATGGGGGAATATGTAATGAATAGTCCAATGATTGTTATACCCATGGGTGGTGTTGATGTCATACCAGGAATCTAATGGTTACAATCCTTGGGAATAGTGGATTTTAATTTTCAAGAACTTTTCATGAAATTTTCATTGGAAGGTAAGGAAATTGAGTTAAGGGGTATTACATGGAAACCCAGTAAGGTGATAATCTCTAATGGCATTCCAAAATTATTGAAAAAGGGGCATCATGGTGTAATTGTACAACTATGCCCACTAGATGTTCAAACATCCAAGCCATCTATTCCTCTAGATCTCCAAGGGATCATTGATAAGCATTCCAAAGTATTTGAAGATATTCCAGAGGTCTTCCATCGGCTTGCAATCATGATCATGCTATTCACCTAATTCCTGGGAATGTTCCTCCTAACATCAAGCCTTACAGACACCCCTATGCCCAAAAGAGTGAAATTGAGCGTATGGTTGAAGAAATGTTAGAGGCTAGCATTATTATACCTAGCCAAAGTTTTTACTCTGCATCGGTGGTAATGGTACTCAAGAAAGANCACCTTCCACATTCCAAGGGTTGATGAATTCCATTTTCAAGCCCTTCCTTCAAAAATTTTTGTTAGTATTTTTTGATGATATACTAATCTATAGCAAGTCTTGGGAGGATCATGTTCGACATGTTGACAGGGTGCTACAACTACTAAAATAGCAACAACTATATGAAAAACAATCCAAATGTTTCTTTGGGATGAAGGAGGTAGAGTATTTGGGTCATATTGTATCTCATGAAGGTGTCAAGGTAGACCCAAACAATATTAAGTCCATGATAGACTGGACGATTCCCAAAACATTGAACAATCTTAGAGGATTTTTTGGTTTGACAGGTTACTACCACAAGTTTGTTCGAAACTATGGAAGAATAGCATCACCTTTAACAACATTAACTAAGAAGGATGCATTTTCATGGACTCCAGAGGAAACTCCAGCTTTTTAACAACTTAAAGAGGTGATGTGCAAATGTTACACATTATTTTGGTCACCTTAGTGATCAACTATCAACATGTACTCATGTTCCCTGAAAATATTAAAATAGAATTTCTCCCTGAGAAAAGTGGTTTTCTTTTCCTCTTTCAAAAACTATAACAAGGAAGGTTGTCGCACCGTGTTGTATGCATGGGGTGTGACGATGCCTGATCGTTGTAACTATGAACTAAAATTGGACTGCGACGTCGTCGCATGCTTCCTATGCATAGGGTGTGATAATGTTTAAGCAAAGGGAAAGTCAAAATTCATGAATCTTCTAGAAGATGAGGTGGCCTCCGATCGGTTTGGATATTACTCGCTTCTTTGATTTAGTGGGATCATCCTAATCCCCCCATCCATCTCTCTTTCACCCTATATAAAGACAGATCTCTTATGGAAAAGGCTAGGGTTTGCAAGGGCTTGCATATGCATGAAGAGTTCTACTACAGATTATACTTGAGAGCTTTGCTTTAGTTCTCTAGATCAGATTGTGGATCTTCTTCATCAAAGGAATTGGAGCAAAGGTGTGTGTGTTGGAGCAAAGAGCCATTGATAGACTGCAGGAAAGAGTGTCATCATGGTGATTATTGATAGACTGATCAAGTACGCACACTTTTGCACACTCTCTTATCCTTTCAAAGCCAATACAGTTNTGAATAAATTCTTGGAAGGTTACCTTGGTTGCTTTGTCTCTGATAAAAAAACATAATGGTTCAAGTGGTTACCCTTGGTAGAATGGTGGTATAACACTTCCTTCCATACTGCAACAAAAATGACACCATTTATGGCACTCTATGCATATCACCCACTGTCCATCACTTCTTCTCTAAAATAAAAATCTAAGGTTCAAGTAGTGGAAGATCACATCGAGCATCAACAATAAGTTCTCCAACTCTTAAAGGATAACCTGACCATGGCACAGAATCACATGAAACAACAAGCAGATCAACATCATAGTGAAAGAAGTTTTGAAGTAGGGGATTGGATATTTTTAAGACTACAACCATACAAATAGATGTCCCTCAAGCAAGATAAGAAGGATAATAAATTATCACTAAAGTAATATGGCCCTTATAAGGTGTTACAAAAGATTGGTATTATGGCATACAAATTGGAGTTGCCTGCATTTTCAAGAGTAGACCCGGTTTTTCATGTTTCATTCTTAAAGAATGTTATAGGTGACAAGATCCCAGTTCAAACTATATTTCCAGAACTTGATGAGGAAGGAAAAATCATATTGGATCCTAAAGTTATCACTGACACGAGAATTCGCCAATTGAGGAATAGATCCATTTCAAAGTATCTCATTAAGTGGAAGAAACTACCTGGTGAAGATTCCACTTGGGAAGATGAGTCTTTTATACAGAAGCATCGAGAATTACTCAAGTGTTGCGGACAACACTTGTTCGAAGGGGAGGGGCATGTTAATCCCTAAATAGTGGCACATTACCCATTAATTGGGGAATATTACATTAGTATTGTTATTTTATTTATGTTGGATTGGGTCCATTAGTTGTAATTGTACCTCCTAGTCTCCTAGGGTCCAATGACTTCTATTTTTGGAGTTTTTTTGTGACAGCTGCAGGACTGAAGAGTTCATAACTTTTCATAGGGTGCTTAGATTGCTATTTTCTCTCAAACCCTCAAAGAATTTCTACAAATTACTGAAGCATTTAAATCTCAATTGTATGACACATTGGATGTCTTTGTAGATGGTCTCACAGACAACCTCAATGATAGTTTTTGTAGTATTCAAGATTCATTGGATAACATACAGAAGAAATTTCTTATGGTGGACATCAGGGATGAATATAATCAAGAAATGTATGCTTGGTATGATTTGGAGACCGATTGTGATGATTGGTATATGGATAGTTGTCATTTCTGGGATGACAACTATTTCCATATTTTATTTGATGACTCTACTCCACCTTCTATAGAGAACATCAATGTCCCACATCATGAGCTAGTTATGATTACCATCGTCCAACCTGCATATTCTACAATGGTATTGTTCCTTCCAGATTCAGCTTTGATCCTCTCCCACTATGTGGATGGATATTCTTATTTGGATCCACATGATAGGTATCAGTATTGGGAGCATCATTTTCAGTTGGTTATTGGGTGTTGATATCTTTCGTTTGGGGTTCACATGAGAAATTGGACATGGGACCCTGGTTTACAATGGCGGTTGGACTACTTCAACATGGTGGCTTCCATTTATCAATGGGACCCTAGTTCTCTAGTCTACTTCAACACTATGGTCCACACTTATCCATGGGACCCTGGTATATGGTTGTACATCAAGTGTTGAGGATAACGCTTTCATAAGGGGGATGGAATATAAGGTAGCTAGAGAGGTAGTGGGGAGGCCCAGAGGGCCCATAGTGATAATAGTGGAGGTCATTCAATGTAAGGTAGACTAGGTCCACTATATTATTAAATAAGGACCACTATGGTAGTTAGATATAATAAATGGGTAGTTAGATATAATAAATGTAAGAGGACTTATTAGAAGGTTCTACTTATAGAAGATTCCTACTCTAGAATGTTCTTAGGTGATGGTAGCACTATATAAAGAGGTTCAAGAAATATAATGGGACATGGAGAGAAATATTGTATTTGGAGCTGAAACTCATTAAGAAGAAGCCCCCTCGAAGAGACAATTGAATAGGAGAGGATATCTTCCATAATAGGATCCATTGTATGGTGTTGACCTACCCTAAGGGTTTGATATAATAAAGTGGTGGTTTTCTATATGGTTTCATATATATTGTGTGGTGATTGTATTCAGATATCTTTGGATATATTGTAATATTTGTATTCAAATTGTTAAGTACCTATACCAGATCTGCAAATATACTTCAATGAGACCAAGAATAAACCATAAATCATTCACCATAACATGAACACAAGAATATAGAGAAAACCCTTAAGGTAGGGTAACACCATATATTATTCCTTAAGGAATGAATGCACTCCTAAAGCAACAATTATTTGTTACAATGACAATATTATTCACCGTGCTTCATTACATTGCTTATACTTCTTTATATAGCTCTCTCTATCTCCTAGGAACCTTCTAAAGAGCTTTCTCACATTTATTACATATAACTACCATAGTGGGCATTTATTAATATAGTAGACCTAGTCCACCTTACATTGAATCACCACATTCTCATATATTAAATGACTTTCACTAATAACACATAACCACCTTCCCATTGGGTACCTCCCGAGGTACCCCATATTACCTCCCTAGGTATAATACATTCCATCCCCCTTCACATGCTTCATCCTCAAAACATGAGAATAAACCATACAATATGACCATCTAAGCAATGTAGCCAATTGGTATTGTTGTCGTCCTAATACACACTTGCAAACGTGAGCAAAGTCCAGCTCACTTAGTGTGTCCTTGGAGGCACAATGCCTAGGTTCACAGTCCACACTGTCACCTTAACTGGAACCTCTTCCTTCTAGGCTTACTCCTAAGGAAGCCAAGGGGGGTATACCCTAGTTACTAGATTGGATTAAACGTTTATGTTCTAGGAGTTGTTTTTAATTGGTTAAAGGCTAAGGGGGAAAAATAGCCTAAGATGCTAAGGCAGCAAATGCAAAGTGCAAGTCTACTATATGTCAATCAACCATTTTCCTAAGTCAACTAAGACTAGTGCCCAAGGTTGGGCAATGGGGTCAACTAAGTTTGACGGTGGTTAATTGCAAAGTGTTTACAAGTGAAATAAGTTAAACTACCCACAACTTAAATATTACAATTACTTACAAAAGAATCAAAGATGTTATAATGATTACACAAGATACAAATAGATACCATTTTTTGCCAAAGAGGGTTGTTAAACAAATAAACAAAATTATTATTATAACAAAGTCACGCTACCTTATCTTGTGGACAAGAGGGGCCAACAACTAAATAAATAAATAAAACATAACTTGCAAGAACAAACTAATCTAGCCCAACAATTTTGGGGATTACTCTCCCAAGGTGTAGGCAATATATGTTAGTTTATAATGATACAAGAAAAATCAATGAAATAGAAGAAGAAAACATGAATTTACAAAAGGAAAGGTAAGAAATTCGTTACCCAACCAAGGAAGGTTCTTAGGGAAGTCTTGAGGACGAATTTGGGCAGCGTTTTCCCTTGTTTCTGGTAAGAACCTGCAAAAACCAGCAAGCAAAAGCTTGCTGGAAATGCTGCAAAACACACACAAATGTCAAGAAATTTTTTTGTTTTTACACAGAAAATTTTCACATGAAATCTCCAAGTGAAAGTAAATATTTTTGACTTATCTAAGAGGGTTAGAAAACTGAAATATAAATGGAATGTGTGCAGAAAATAAGAGATTAAGTAAGCTAGGAGTGTGAGAAGGTTTTGAGGGTAGGCTCGTTCTTGATGCTATCCTAACAATCCTTTTGAAGCAACCTGCAAAACTCAAAACAAGAGGTGAAGCATGGAAATATATAACAAGCTTGAATAGACTAACAATATGAAATACTTCAAACCCTTAGCTATCCAACAAGTATAAACCA
>JZKD02S1876717.1:0-13093 GCA_000966675.3 Picea glauca | reverse complement strand
TGCATCTTCCTCCAGGCCAAATTTGCTTCACTATATGGGAGGATGGCAATGAAGGACCAGCCATCAAGTTAATGCTTTGATTGTTATCTTCAGCATTTTTCCGCAATCCATCTATGTGAGCTGATCATAGTTGTGATTGGATGTTGTTAGATTTGGTCAGTCATGGACCTTGCCAAGCATTTAATTTTTCTTCACTTGTAAGACATCTGGCCGAAAAGACAGTTTTGTAAAAAATTTATATCCTTATGAATATAAAGAGCATTTTTTTCTCGTGGAAAAAAAATGTACAAGAGCTAAAATTGCATTAATATTAATGGCAAAAAAGTGAGGAACAACCTATTTATACTTACTTGGTCATTGGGCATTGTAAAACCATTAGCCCGCAACCTATTTATACTTATTTGGTCATTGGGCATTGTAAAACCATTAGCCCACAAATCAAGGGTAGTTGGTTACCTTCTTTTTTATAATCCTT
The DNA here is from genome assembly GCA_000966675.3 of Picea glauca. NCBI lineage: Eukaryota > Viridiplantae > Streptophyta > Pinopsida > Pinales > Pinaceae > Picea > Picea glauca. The sequence goes on along the minus strand of JZKD02S1876717.1, from coordinate 12,618 downwards.
GAGTTGGCCCCCCAAACTATCAAGGTTGAGGATCAAACTACATGTGTGTTGGTGTAATAGTGCAAAATATAATTGTAAGAAAAAACAAATAATTGGAATTTACATATTCTTCAAGATAGAAAACAAAATAATTCAAAGATCCATATAAGAGGTTTTTCTCATTCACATTAATGTCTACCAAAATACATATGGAACACGAAATTTTATATAACTATTCTTAGACTCTCCACAAGTTATATTCACTTCCTCGTACCACTTCTCAACATCATCCATACACTCTTAAGGTTTCTTCTCTCCTTAATCCAACCTCTAATAAGCGACTTCTATTCTTACCAATCAATCTATTTTATACAACCTTATAATTCTTAGAATCCAAAACAACTTGTTTAGTTCTTCATCTTTTTATTTTCTATGGTCACAACAATCCATCTTCCTTTGACCTTTATGTTACATTCCTTGCTACAAACTGACTCATCTACCATGCTATAACAATCCAACTCCTCATTTTCTTTATTGATCAATTGATTTTCCATCACTTTCTTTAAATATGGAAGAGGAATCAAGCACATATATCCCCTCTCCCCTCTCCCCTCTCCTCTTCCTTCTGGTTGCAAGACTCAACAAATTGATACATAATTCAGTATCAAATGGTCTTTTGAAAGGCATAGTGGTCAACCCCACTTTATTTCTCGCTTGCCTCATTTTCATGGATGACATATTAATTTTCTGTGAAGGGGAGATTCACTATGTAGAACATCTAAAGGATCTACTCTCCATTTTTTGCAAAGAAACATGGATGCAAATCAGTAGGGATAAGTTCTCACTCTTCACCCGAGAGATGTCAAATTAGGAACAACACTATATATCCTAGATTTTAGAACTCCGGACAAGAGATTTAGACTCTGAGATGAAATACTTGGGTTTTACCCTTAAAGAAAATGGTTACCTTAAAAAGGATTGGTTGTGGCTACTCACCAAAGTGGAAAAGAAGGTAAATGCATGGTGAAATAGGTGTCTTTCCAGAGCTTACAGGTTGGTTCTAGTCAAGGAATCCTTAGAAGCCATTCCAATATATTGGATCACCCTGGCCTGGGTACCTAAGGGCATTTTGGGAAAAATCAAACAACTCTCTTTTATCTGTCTTTGGTCTGGATCAAAAGACAAAAAAAACATAGTCTTGGCTTTTTGGAAGAGGTTAGTCATTCCCAAAGGACTTGGGGGTTGGGGGATAAAAAATATCAATCTCTTCTCAAAGGATCTAGTAGCTAAGAATGTGTGGAGACTGATTCAAGGCGCATGCCTCTAGGAACAAGTCCTTCAAGAAAATTACTTCCCATAAGGGTCCATAGGGGATTGGATAAGAAATCCTGACAAAAAGGTTCAAAATGGCTCCATTGTATGGAAATCCATCGTAAATTATTTCCCACTCATTGGAAACTAGCTAATATGATGAATTGGAAATGGGGCCCAAGTGTTGTTAGGTAAATACCCCTATATTGGAAGCAACGATAGCCACACACTCCCAAATCACTTAATCCAAGATTTAAACAGAGGGGGGGATTCTACTTTATCAACCAAATTTGGAAAAGAGATTATGTCACAAGTCAGGTCCATTGGTTATCATGGAAAGAGGTCAGATTGGGAGAAGATCAAACTCCTTTGTGGACAAATTGTACAAACTCTCTCCAAAATTCCTTTATCTCTCCTTTGGACCAACAATACCAATTGATTTGGTCATTGAACCCCTCTAGTGGTTACATCCCCAAGATAGGATACACTTCCTTGGCGCATGAAAACAGAGAAGACCCTCCTCCTTGGTGGGGGGAAAATCTCTCGAAGTTAAAATTCTCAACGAAGGAAAATTTGTTTTTGTGGCTTCTCTTATTAAATTAAACACCCACTTGGGATAAGTTGCAAAGGAGTAATTTCAATGGGTCGGGTAGATGCAGACTTGCAAAAAAGACAATAAAACAAACAACCATCTCATTTCTGAATGCACCTTCTCTAGGGTGGTTTGGACTAAATCCAAAGGACAATAGGGCATTCTTGCATCTGGGATGGAGAATCTATAGAAGTCGCCTTCCAAAATTGGTTGGACAGTCAACACACCAAACATTTTAAAGTTATTCCCTTGATAGTTGCTTGGGGTATTTTGATTTCTTGGAATCACTCCTTGTTCGAGGATGATGACTCCTCTCCCTCTCATTGTGCACTTTAAATTTTGGCCATTCTTAAAACCTACCCACAAAACCCCTCATCTTTTCCTTCAAACCCTCATCTGGAGACCATAATAGAAAAATACAAACCTTGGGCTTTATTCAATGGAGTTGTCCAAGGGAACTCATCTCTTAGTGGAGATGGTGGCATTATCCACCTCTCAATAGATCAAACCATATCTTTCTCTGTCGACCTTGGTCAAGAGACAAACATCTTTAGCGAGATAATGGCCTTAAAGCTTACTCTTCATCTTGCCAAGGAAAAAGGAATCTCATAGATGCACATTTATGTTGACTCTTTATTGACAGTCAACTAGATGAATGGTGTCATATCTATGCAAAATTACACCCTTTTGCATTTTTTTCAGGACATCAAAAGATCTACCAGTTATTTCTCTCACCTCTCTTTCAACAATGTGTTTAGGGATTGGAACAAAGAAGCAGACCGACTTTCAAAAGTTTTAGTGGCACTAGACAAGGGCTCTTAGAAGATCATTGAAAAAACCTAGGTTATAAATATGACTAGTAGACCACTTTGTTCCTCTTATATGCTCAACAAAATATTTTCTATTTACAGTTTTATATAACAAAATGTTTTTTAATGGATTATGAAGAAATACTCAATGCCAAATTATATGACATAGTTTTGACCANACTTAATCCAAGATTTAAACAGAGGGGGGGATTCTACTTTATCAACCAAATTTGGAAAAGAGATTATGTCACAAGTCAGGTCCACTGGTTATCATGGAAAGAGGTCAGATTGAGAGAAGATCAAACTCCTTTGTGGACAAATTGTACAAACTCTCTCCAAAATTCCTCTATCTCTCCTTTGGACCAACAATACCAATTGATTTGGTCATTGAACCCCTCTGGTGGTTACATCCCCAAGATAGGATACACTTCCTTGGCGCATGAAAACAGAGAAGACCCTCCTCCTTGGTGGGGGAAAAATCTCTCGAAGTTAAAATTCTCAATGAAGGAAAATTTGTTTTTGTGGCTTCTCTTATTAAATTAAACACCCACTTGGGATAAGTTGCAAAGGAGTAATTTCAATGGGTCGGGTAGATGTAGACTTGCAAAAAAGACAATAAAACAAACCACCATCTCATTTCTGAATGCACCTTCTCTAGGGTGGTTTGGACTAACTCCAAAGGACAATAGGGCATTCTTGCATCTGGGATGGAGAATCTATAGAAGTCGCCTTCCAAAATTGGTTGGACAGTCAACACACCAAACATTTTAAAGTTATTCCCTTGATAGCTGCTTGGGGTATTTTGATTTCTTGGAATCACTCCTTGTTTGAGGATGATGACTCCTCTCCCTCTCATTGTGCACTTTAAATTTTGGCCATTCTTAAAACCTACCCACAAAACCCCTCATCTTTTCCTTCAAACCCTCATCTAGAGACCATAATAGAAAAATACAAACCTTGGGCTTTCTTCAATGGAGTTGTCCAAGGGAACTCATCTCTTAGTGGAGATGGTGGCATTATCCACCTCTCAACAGATCAAACCATATCTTTCTCTGTCGACCTTGGTCAAGAGACAAACATCTTTAGCGAGATAATGGCCTTAAAGCTTACTCTTCATCTTGCCAAGGAAAAAGGAATCTCATAGATGCACATTTATGTTGACTCTTTATTGACAGTCAACTAGATGAATGGTGTCATATCTATGCAAAATTACACCCTTTTGCATTTTTTTCAGGACATCAAAAGATCTACCAGTTATTTCTCTCACCTCTCTTTCAACAATGTGTTTAGGGATTGGAACAAAGAAGCAGACCGACTTTCAAAAGTTTTAGTGGCACTAGACAAGGGCTCTTAGAAGATCATTGAAAAAACCTAGGTTATAAATATGACTAGTAGACCACTTTTTTCCTCTTATATGCTCAACAAAATATTTTCTATTTACAGTTTTATATAACAAAATGTTTTTTAATGGATTATGAAGAAATACTCAATGCCAAATTATATGACATAGTTTTGACCAKCTTTATTTTAAATCAGATCAATGTACARGACAATTTTCATTGGACATACTAGCCCTTTTTTTATGATTGTAGGATTGATTTCAGATGTAATTTTTTATTTTTTTTTGTTCCCAATTCCGGACTCGTTGTTTTTTGGGGAGAAGATTGGGCTATCAACGACAGGAATGCCTCAAGCATATACAATTGTAATTTTGTTTTCCCTTGAAATAAAATTACTTTCTTTTTTCTTTGGAAAAAAAAACAAACAATCCAACTCCCCTCTTTCTTGGTTTATTCCATTTTTTACCTTAATGACTTTCAAATTCTTTACACACACAATGACTTTTAGCACATTATTTGTGCCAACATTTTCCTTGCATTTGTATTCCATCTTACATTTCCCACACTCACTTAATTAGTTGGATTCTATGGTTTCCCTATTACCATGTCTCTAAATGCCCCCACATCAAATTTCCCTTTATGAAAATAAAAATCCATGTCTTCACACAATCTCTAAGTCTCTTGCACCAAATATAGTATTTCCGTAAATCAAAACTCCAAACCAAATGTTCTTTATGCCTTATTCCTCGTCTTGATGACCTTTTCCTCCAAAAGCTTTTCTATCTCACCAAATATAGTATTTTCGTACATCAAAACTCCAAACCAAATACTCTTTATGCCTTATTCCTCACATCTTGAGGACCTTTTCCTCCAAAACCTTTTCTATCTTAACTACTACTTGTTTAAATGGCATATGTTTTGTTCTAGCCACTTTGCTTAACTACTACTTGCTTCAATGACATATGTTCTTTGCTTATATGTTAAAGACCCGTCCTTATATAATGGGTCCCAGAATCTCATAGTAGCCATGCATTATATTCTTTTAAGTTGTATAAACTTATTTTAAGTTGTATAAACTTATTTTAAGTTGAATAAACTTATTTTATGTAAGAACCTCCATATCTAGGTAAGAATGCAATAATAAAGAACCAAGGTCTTTGATTGACATCAATATGCAAAGTCGAAAGGCATTAGTCAAATATTTCCTTAAAAAGTACACACATAAATTATAGACCACAAACATGATATAGTACTCTCCTCCTTGAATAATGCAAATTTAGTAGGTATTTATGGTTGACTCGATATCCAAGGCTTCTCCTTGAGAAAATGTTATGAAAATATTATAAATTGGTCATCGTATAAAAATTAGACAAAAGTATCTCAAGCAATAGACAAAAGTATATGAAGCAAATCACTATGAATGATCATTTATCCTCCCAATCTCACGTTGGTCTTACCAAAGAAGAGATAAAAGAACAAAATATTATATGACTACTATTGACTTATAGAAAATAGAAAGAGTCAAAGGATATCGAAAGAGGATTGGCTTAAGAAGAATCCTTAAGAAATGAGAATGTTTGGTGATCCATAATTAAATAGCATCAAATTAGTGTCAGGTCGAATGGATGTTAACCCAATCCAAGTCGAGTTTGGAGAATCAATCAAATGCAGAAGGGGAAGCACCTTCGACGGATTTTGAGATAGAAGAAGTATTGAAAAATATGGAGGTTAGCATGGTAACCCTTGAAATAACAAATATTACATGAACAATGATTATGTGCTATGGATAAGGACTCAAGAAGAAAAAATATGAAACTAAATGAAATCCTCTGGCATTTACTACATACAGAACGTAGAACAACATCCATGTGGAGTAAACTAGAGATAGTGAACAAATCATTGACATAATATGGATAACTTCCTAGACATCGTTTTAGAAGACGGTGAAGACATATTAATTAATTTGTCAAAAATCTCATGGGAGTGCCCCTTGCTAAATTTAACAAGGGAGGTTGTTGAGCAACAAGTCCCTGCCCATAAGGTAGAGAAGCGTGTTGATTAGCTTTGTAAACTCACGAAATGTGATACCTTGCTATCGAATTTACAACTAGACCTAGGGAGAGACATGTTACATACATTGCACTATCTACCATAGCCCCAAACCATCATAAAGCCAGCCAAGCTATAAAGCCATCTTGTTCAACATCCTTACCCGGCAAGCTTGTGGGTGAGATAATAGTATAATAAGTGAAAAGGGGGTAGGATAATAGTATTGTCTAGCGCTCGAATCGTCGGTTCCGTTGGTTAGTGCTCAGTGTCGGGCTAATTCCCCTCGTGTACCATACTATCTAGAGTAAATAGCCAGGTACGATGCTTGACAGAATTTATATACCAGGGGATTTGAAAAACAAAATTTGAAAAAGCTTGAAGTCAGAAGATCACATTTTTTCTATTTTTTTATTTTTGAAGTATGAAAACAGTGATTTGAATTTATACATTATGCGTAGTAGTGTATTTATATTAAACATTTTCCAAGTGTTAATATAATAAAACTCTTGATAATATAATAAAACTCTTGAGGTGTGAGCCATCATGGCTTGAGGTGCGATAGAGGATGCAACATGCCATTATATTGATATTTGTTGTTATTGGGTGCTCTAGGTGTCATGTAGCATTTACCTTCATCCTCAAAGGGTTGTGACCTGGCGACTCGAACCCTAAAGCAATGTACCATTTGTAGTGACAGCCATTGTAGCTTGGTGACTCAAACCCTAAAGCAGTGTACCATTTGTAGTGATGGCCATTGATATTAAACATCTTGTGCGGATCTATTTGCATTTGACCTACTTATAACCAAGTCTTTAATTATCTTCAATTTGCAGTTATATAAACTCACACGCACATTCATTCATATTAAACACAACAATCTCTACGGCTTCATCTGTTTATCAGTTAAAATGTGCCAGACACTTTCCGTTTTCAATATATTACTCCTAGCTTTTCTAGTACGATTGAAAGCATTTTGCTCACCTCCTTCGTCCGTGGATTGAAAAAGAAATGGGGAAGGATGCTAGATCTTCAACTATCAAGGGATTTGGGAAGACCACAGAATTTGCAGAGCTGCCAAGGCTGAGATACCCAGAACAAAAGCGGAGCTTCTGCAGGTCGTTGCCCATGTTGTGAAAAATAAGCAAAAGATCAAAGTTGTGAGCACTCGGGATTGCGGAACAATTGGATTTGGAACTGCATTTACAGGCTATGAAACTGAAATGGGTTCAACTCATTCAATCCAATAGAGAAGGTAGCAAAGGCTTCAGCAACTGCGGATTCAGCTGATGGATTTTATCCAGTCAAAGAAGCGGTTGTAGTTACAGTTCAAGATTGAGATCGAGTGTAAGTTCCAGGTGATGAGGTAAGCTTTCAATCTTTTAATTCATAATATCAACCAAGAGCATCGGACTCTCGAGAAGCAAGCACTAGAACAACAACTACAAGAGAAGGCTACCCACAACCCAAAGAAAGAATGATGCAACTGACCAGGTAACCGACTGGATTTGCTTGGTTTTGTTGGTTTTGTAGGTTACCGATATGGCACAGGGTCTGGAAGCGAGCGGGCTACCGTTTCTATGGGTTATGGCTTGGGCATGGTAACAGTCAGAACCACGTCCTCACAACTGGAAGAAATCGCATCCAAATTGGCGTCAGTGGGAAGCACAAAATTTCTAAAATACTTGGCGGGTCACTTTTGCTTCCCCCTGATGGTTGTCAGCACATTCTCATCCTCAATCTGAACCTGCAAAACAGATACACACAGGAATTCAAGCAAGCCTTCAAATTTGATTCGGGGTCGGATGAAAATGTCAATAGACAGAAAAGAAAGAAAAGACAAAAACCGACCTTAATGTCGAAGCTCTTGATACACCAGGCATGTCGGTAACGAAGGAGTAGGCCTTCGAGTTCTCCGAAGAGATGGCCTTGGTGTCACGGATGTATCTCTGGGTGGTCCCAAGTGAAAATACGTAGTGTTGGGATGGATGAGGGGTCTGTCCAGATGAGTGCAAGCACAACAGTGGGAAAACACAACGACAGAGACCACTGAAAGGCTCTTACAAAGACAAGGAGGGGCAAGCACAATGGGATAGTCTTTATAGTGGAGAAGAGAGGATTGCATGTTATCCTCATGTCGATCATACCTACAACCATATTGCAATAGGACAGACAGCCACGAACCTATGAGTACTAGCATAATGATCGAGCTTACTCCAGCTTTACACTATAATGATTACGAGCTTATATGAAATTAGAACACATATCATAACAATATAACATTTAATGCTAGTGAAGTAATGCTAAACCTATGTCTAGCATTACTTCACTTCTCAAAAATTTACTGAGCCATGGTGTGTTTTAATCAAATTTTTCCGGGACAATGCGACTATATGCATCGAAATGAGGCCAAATAAGGCTTCAATTTTTCCTATTGGAAATAAAAAATTGTTGTAGACGTTTGAGTGGTAGAGAAAAAGTGGAGTGTTGAAAAAGTTTGATTAAATTGTTTCATTTACATTGGTTAACGTGCATAGACTTAAAAAATGATTACTAATAGTCCCCGACCCGAAGGGCAGGGACTAATAAAAGAATAAGCCCAAATGCCATCTATTAATCTATTAATGGTTGTGTCACTTACGAAGATAATATTATAGAAATCAAATGCCAACTGTGATTGAATATATAAACAATGGTGTTAAATAAATTTTGTTAAAGTTAAATAAGTATCAAATAGTAATGAAGACAATAGTTTGCATGAAATCAAATTTCTTATATAGAAATAATATACTAGTTGAGAAGTGAACTTTTCCAAAACTACCAATAGCCCTAACAATAAATACTCGATTAATAAATATGGCACATAAAAACAACACAAACCTTTCTCTATATGAAGGAGATGAAGATTGTTAAGCCCTAAATAATGGCACATTACCCCTTAATTGGGGCATATTACATTAGTATTGTTATTTTATTTATGTCATCTTGGGTCCATTAGTTGTAATTGTACCTCCTAGTCTCCTATATATACCAAGGAGACATTTTCATTTGGAATCATCTTGTATTTGTAAATTTATGTGGTGTATAAGGAGGTTGCCCCCTCGAACAGGCTTATTATCTGAAATTATCTCTTTGTCAAGGCGTTGAATACTTATTCTGAGTTTTTTATGTTATTTTGATAATTGGTTCTTAACATTTGGTGTCAGAGCTCAAGGTATTGGGGTTTCGCTATTGCATCTTAGACACCTTAGAATTTTAGCTATAACTGTTTTTATACGATGTTTTAGAAGGAACGACTTAGAGGATATTTAGTAGATGGATCAAGGTACTTGGAGTTAGAATTTTAGCTCCTGAGGCTTTATACTTTCGGAGATATAGTATGTGTAAGATTGGGTTCTAGAATCATCATGAATTTATCCATCGCGGAACTTTTTCTATAAGATTTTTTCTGTGAATTTTCAGACCTTAAAACTTGGAGGCTATTCAAAAAAATTAGCAAGGTAGCTTTGATAAAAATTTCAGCCTCTGGGAATCCTACTTTTGTAGATACACCCTATGTAAGATAAGGTATCTAACTAGTCATATTAATTAGTCTCAGATAGGTGTTCCAGGTAAAATAGAGATATCTTCTTCAATGAGTATCCAAATTAAGTGAGACTAGTTGCATTGGATAGTGGACATTCTCTAGTATTTCTAGTGCAAGTTTCAGAATCAAATATCATATATTGTGCTCTTAGCATGCTTTCCAAGTACTCTCACCTGGAAGGGCCAAAAATCAGCAAGGTGTGGGGAAGTTACCATAACTTCCACTTAGTACATCCAATTTTGATCAGACCTATGTCATTGTAGAGAAGACGTATCAGAGAACTACATAACTAAATTTCAAACCCAGAAGGGAAAAAAATTTGAAGATACAACAGAAGAAAGATCGTCTAGCAGAACCACCTCCAAATATAGGTTTAAAAGGTGCATTTTGTTTTTGGGAATTTGCATATCTTTTGACTATAAGATTCAATTGGGGTGATTCAAAAGGTATAATAAAGTCGGATAAAAGGAGTATCACATAATTTTGAGAGAATCTTAGGGACTTTTAGGTACATATGTATTCTAATGTCTCTAAATGTAAGAGTTGTCGTTACTTGTTAGCGCTACAATCCGGGGACTATGTGGTTGTTCCACATACCTAGAGTATATCAGAAGGCTCATTTCGAATGATTGCACATTAGACAACACTACTACGGATCTGAGCTCCAACGTACCTTGTGTATATCGAGAGACCCCTAGAATCCTGATACATACCGAGTAAACCTTTTAGTCGTCTTGTTGCTATAGGACATCGAGAACAACACTCGGGGAGATCACTCTTTAGTACTTGGGTAGTCGGATAGTACAACTAAGGGTATGGTCAAGCCTCCTTAGTTAGTACCCTGAGATATTGGGTCGAGTACTATAGTTGGACCCCGTGCGTATATCAGAGAAATATATCACCTGACACTCCCTTGTCTGTGAGGACCTCTACCTGAGCCAATTAGGAATTCCTACCTTGTAGTGATACTTGGCCAACATGCCACCAAAAAAGGGAACTTCTACACACAATAAGCCTTTGGAAAATCCTACTTGGCCTCTTGATGAAGGTGAAGAAATGTGCAAGGACATAAATGATTTACAAAATAGGGCAGTAACAAAAGATTAACTACAAGGGATGATGGATTCAACTAAAGCTAAGTTGGAAACAATAATGGATACTAAGATGGATGGTTTAAAAAGGGAGATCATGGAAGGATTGAAAAAATTCTTAACAGAGAGGCCACTTAAAAGTGAAAATGTATCTCATGAAATTCATGATGAGGGCACAAGGAAGATGAATCAAGACTGGAGAAACTCCAACTTTGGGTTGAAGACCAACCACTTTCTTAAGATCGATATGAGGAAGTTTGATGGCAAGGATCATGTTAGAACAAATATTGAAAATTCCAAAATTTGTGGCCCTCGCCAAAATTTCGCCAATTTCAAAAGCTTTCAAACCTTGAGTCATTTTGTGCAAGTCTTTCAATGTCTCAAACTTCCAAAACCTTTTGCCAATTTTTTCAAATCTCTGAATGTTGCATACATTTTTGTCAAAATTTCAAAACTTCACATCCAATTTGCCGAGGTCCTCCCATCTCTCTTTGTTCGCAATTCATCGATCTTTGAAAAGGGTCTTAAAAACGCCAAGTTTCCTTTTGTCATATTAAACCAAGCTACAATTCTCTTTTATATATAAATTTATATATATAAATTGTATTGTTTTAAAATTATTTTATATAATTTTAAAATAATATTTTATTATTATTTTAAAGTTTAGTAAAAACAAAAAATAAATGAAAGGTTTATTTATCCAAACTTATCGCCACAAAATCTTTTGGTTTATTTGTCCAAACTCATCGCCACAAAATCTTTTTTATGCAAAATTTATTGGGCCAATTACCCCACGGGCCCAATCTCCACTCATAGCATTGAGCCAAGCATCTGCAACACAAGACAAATCAGTCGAGACCGAGCGCCATGCATCAAGTCACATGGAGGAGGAGCTCACGAGGGGGCCCAGAAAAGGTGAACTATGCATCGAAACAATAAGAAATTTGTGCCATATATAAAAATATCTTATTATCTTTGCCTGATACATGTGGTATATTGGTTAGTAGATTCGGCATTATAACTGTTGTATCTCCCGATGAAAATGAAAACCCTTTGTTGTGGGCTTCCACATACCATGTCGGGGAGTTTCTAGATCTAGTTGTTGTAGCAGAAGCCAAGGAAAAGAAGAAAACGAAAAAGCTTGTAGACATGTCTGTAAATGGGCAGTCTGATGAACTGGGCAAATAAAAAATGCAGCATTAAGCAAATTGCAGCAGGTGTCAAAGCAACAACAGCCCGACATATAAGCGCCAAACCATGAATGAGGAGAGCCACTTCCTCTACACGAAGACCACGAGCAATTATCAACTCTGAACATCATCTGATCGTTCATACATACTCAGACCAACGGTAGTTGGATTATTAGGGTCTTCAAACGTCCCCGATGTTTAACCAAACGGTATAAGTCTTGGTCACTGTTCTGAGTGCCAGGCTCCACTTCGGGAGTTTGGGCCACCAGGTGATTTCAATTGTCAGTTCACATTTTCACCCGAAGGCTCGAAGTCAGGGTTCCATGAGTGTCTGACGGAGTTCCATCATCAACAGTAAAGATGAATTTAACTCCAGGCGCTAATGAAAGGATCAAACCCTCACGCCAAGTGTCATGCCAACCGTCATGTAATTGTTTAGGTGCGAAGAGGTTGACAGTAAACAACAAGTTCATCGCCATTTTTTGTGCCCAAATAGCTTATTGGTTTCATCAGTGTCGAAATGTGAAGATCACTCTGCAAAGAAAATATCAGAATGTGTTTATTGATAGCTCTCGATAAAAGCAGTTGGAGTTGCGATGGAGCGAGGTTGGTATTGATAATTGGTGGAGAAACAAGCAGTTTTGGGTGATTGGGGTTTCTTTGGACACCAAATG
>JZKD02S1876706.1:53156-64210 GCA_000966675.3 Picea glauca | reverse complement strand
AGGGGTATAGCCTGAGGGACTATGTAGCAGAGAAGGGGATCCCATTCCTTGGGTTGTGCAGGTTATGGGGAAGAAAGTTGGTGGATTGGGATGGTTGTAGGAAACTAGTTTGTTGTAAGTGGATTGTAGACACCCTTAGGAGACACCCTTTCTTATGGATTCCTATCCCCAACACGAGGGTGACTTGTTGTTGATATTTGGAGAAAAAATTCTATGATTGGGTGGAACATCCATCCTCTGCAGATGGTTTCATGTTTGATTTAGAATATGAGTATTGTATCTTTGTTCAATGTTTTATTTATGGGTTTATATTGTTGTGCATAAACTCTATGTTTTTGAGAAATTACATGTTGTTACGTGTATGTTTAATTAGTTGCATTCATGTTTATTGGAATTTTTGTTATCTGCATGGGAATTTTTTTATCTTGTTGCATTTTTTTAATTTAATGTTATCAGAAAAAAGAAAATTCTAAATTGTTGGGTTTATTAGTGGGGGACGTTAAAAATATCCCATGTTGTCTCCATTTCTCCCACCCTTTGTTGCACTAACTTGAAATTTTTCTCTACTTTCTAGTTTTTATTGAGATGTCTTCCCATGTCCCCCAACTAACTAGATGTTATGTTCATTCTAATTTTTAAATAGGATATTTTGATACACTCTAACATTTTCTATATGTACTTCTCATTCTAACTTCAAAATATGTGTTATTCATTCTAAATTTTAAACATAAGACTATGTCACAATAATGTATTATACATAGCAGTGGCAATCTCCAGAGCTTGGAATCACAAATCATTCTTTTTTTTATTGTATGATTGTCTGCACCCATCGCTTGGCTTAATTTTGTAGCATGGGAGTTGTTATAATTCTAATTTGAAATTTGATGTGAATTTTGTTGTTATTTGGGGCTTGAACACTGGTTATGAGGCCCAAAGTATTATGAACCCAAGAGACTGCATTTACAATGAGGCTACAAGCCAATGTCTCTATAACAAAAGATCCAGTGTAGCTTGTTAAAGGGAAAAAAATGGGAAAATGATAGTACAGTATTATAATCAGCAATAGTAGAAATATAGCAGCATTTAGAACTATAAACTTTAGATTTTAACATCCACCTAATAGTAGATATAATTATGTATCAAGAACTAAACGATCATAGAATATTAAATTACCTTGTAATAAGATAGTACAACGAAAGAACCTGAATACATCAAGATTGATTGTGTCCCTGTAACATCACTAGCCAAACTAGGTGGTAACTTTCAACATTCCTCTTTGTTGCAAGGATCAAGTCTCTTGGCATCATCTATGTCTCATACAGAAGATAGTAATACATATTTTGAATCTTCTATGCCAGATTCAAAAGTTTCATCTATGTTATATTTTATAGTCCAATCTGGATCACATTCTAGAAAGCCATTTGTTGTTAGTATGCCTACAAGCAATGCTACTTATGGTCAAACTATGGTAGTCTCATCTAGGAAACCATTAATTTTCTCTTTAAATCGATTGCAAGAAACAAATATAGGCACTTCCTCAAGTCTTAAGGTTGATATTATGACACCTCAATATCCTTCATTGTTTATCTCAAAACCTCAAATGTTGCAGTAGTTGAAATCACTCCTCATTCAAATATTTTTTCTTCCAACATGTATTTTTTACTATCTATAGTAGGCAAAGCATAGCAGCAGCGTCTAGAACCTCTTCAATGTCATCAAATATCAATGCTTCATCCATAACTCAAAGTGTTCTTAAGGATCATGTTTTGGGGTAAAGAACAAAAGCTAGCATCCAATTCCAATCTGAATTGTTGAATACTTCTCCACTAGACTTATCTTCATTGGGTTTTTTCTCCAATCCCATTTTGTCTTCATATACAATGACCTCAGTCTCCTATTTAGCCCAAAAATATATTTTACAAGTTTCCCCATTTCTATCGTCTTCATCTACAAAATCCCAAATTCCCTTAACATAGACACATGATTCACAAGTTTCTCCATTTGCATCATATTTTCCGTCTGTAGGATCCTCAACCTCCTCCTTGGCCAGGATGTATGTTCACTAGTTTCTCCATTTATGTCATCTTCTTCATAGAAAAAATCATTATTTGCAGGGTTTATCACTTCCCCTATTGTAGATTCTACTTCATGTTTTTATTTTCCATAAACAATAGGATTAGGATTTGGATAATTTTTTGCTCTTAGGTGAGAAAAGACTACACTTTGTGAATAACCAGTATTTGCTTCAGAACCCAACTTGCAAGATAATGCAAACCACTTTCAACTAAGGTGCCTAAAATGGAAAATCTCAGGGTTCAAATGTATCTCCATGCTTATTAAGAATCCAAGTTCTTACAATGGCTTGAAAGGTTCACACCCATAGATTAACTAGACCTTGATTTATGATATGGACCAAAGATAATGACATCTGAAAAAGAGAGTGTGATGTCCCCTTCCAATTGATCATGATGGAGGATGAATTGGTATCATATATGACTCACATAGGATATAGTCAGTGAAGAAAATGGAATCAAGGGGGGTTTATCTGATGTGAATTAGCTAGGATATGTTATATTTCTAAAGTGACAATAAGAAAAAAGGTAATAAAGTAACTTTTAGATTAATAGTTACTTAAACATTAGTAAAAAGTGACTTTTAATATTTAAGTAAAAGTAAAAGGGGAATAAGGGTCATGTTGGATTAATTCAAAGAGGAAAGATCTATATGGGGGCATTAAAGAATTAGAAAAGGAAGTGTAGTGCTTCACTTTCCTCGTTATGTTTTGGATTTGTAACGACCCCTCTGTTACAACTAGGAAAAGCGAAGCACAATAGGTAAAAAAAAAAATTAGAAGCATTAGGAAATTAACGTCGACACATAATTCATAGCAGTGCATAATCAAATGACATCATAATTAAAAGAATTACAAGAGACTCAACGTCATAATCAATAATTACACATCCAACGCATCAACATAAATGATAGTGACACTTGAGCAACACATAAACACAAATAGCGATGCAGTTCAGCCAAAACAATCAACTAAAGCAATTAAACAATGACCAAGAAGATACTGAATATTAAAATGACTACCCGCCCAACCTATCCTGCATGGTTAGGACCTCCAAGACACATAGGCAACGCTCAAGCCCAATATTCATCCGATTGATTTTGACCGTTTAAGGTCTTGGGGCTCGTGACTGTTTTGAGGAACAAGGAGGTGTTTAAATCCCGCTAATCTAATCAAACCAACAACAACTAGATCAATCAATCAATCTTAAACATCAATTATTCAAGGTGCAAGAGTATTTTGATCACTTAATTAAACATGCATCAACATTATTCAATGTGCACAATTAATCTAGTCACTTAGGAAATCCTACATCAACATTATTCAATGCATGTGAATAATCTAATAACCTAATCATTTAGACATCATCTTTATTCTATAGCGCAAAGCAATCTAATTACCTAATCATCATCATAATACATGGCAAAAGGGAAATCAATTGCTCAATCATTTATTCATTAACATTTTTAGTGGAACAAGAGTAAATTGACTAAAACAAACCTAAATCAACCTTGTATAAATGTGCAAGAGAAAACTAATTTCTAGACAATCATAATTAAGGCGTAAGATTAATCATTACTTTTACTCATTGTGCAAGAAATCCAATCACATTAAGGCGTAAGATTAAACTAATTTCTAGACAATCATAATTAAGGCGTAAGATTAATCATTACTTTTACTCATTGTGCAAGAAATCCAATCACATTAAGTTCAAGGTGCGGGGGAAATCAATAGTTTTATTCCATGGCGCAAAGGAAATATTATCACATACTCAATCATACATCGCATTATTAATGGTCGAACCCTATGAAACTTGGTAAATTATTCTTTAAACAAACAAAGTGTAATCTACGACGCTTGGGCAATCGCTAGAAAAATTTATCATGTACTACGCAAGAACATGGTGATAACCATATATGCAATAATTCAACACAACGAGTGAATCATCGAATAACAAGAATAATGCGTGCGCACCCTAAAACTAATATATCAAGAAGTTATAAACTTGACCTATACCAATAAATTTTAATGGAAGCAAGGTGTAAAAGTAATGGCGTCTAAAATATTGCAACGTTAAACCATAATACATGCATAAACCCAAGAATATAAACATGATACACATTATATACACTGGTTGTGGAAAGATGATACATATCAATAACCCCCCCTCCCCCAAATGTACAAGTCATTGGAATGCACTAGATACCATCACATACTACTCGGATCTCACCTTTACCTCATAGAATGGAAATCTTGAATGTAAATACACATGCATTTTAAATTTAGTCAACTTTATCACTCAAAGCATTGCATACTTAGGTTCATAACTGACCCAATAATGCATGTATTATTAGCAAAATATATTGAATAATAAGTCAAGGGAATTTACTGTAATGTGCTAAAATTTGGCTCCATTACTTGGCCTTGAATATTTTCTTGTCTTAGGGCATAGGAGTGCACAACTCCAGGTAAGGCCACAAGGAAATTTCATACAACACACAGCAAGTGAAAAATGTAGAGATGTCAAGAAAAAATCGCTAGGAGTTTCCCAAAGCTGAGAGAATTCGTGCATATAAAAAGATAACGTAGAGGTGTCAAGAGAAAATTGCCAGGAAAAATAAAATGTTGAGAAAGACAAGGGTAACTCGGATTGCAAAATGCCAAGCAAAGAAAACGCAGTCCAGATGTAGATTAAAATGAGAGATGAATCTCTTGAAAAAATGTCATTGGAGAAAAAGGAAAGTACAGTCCATATGTATGAATCTCCTGCAAAACTTCCATTGGAGGAGAATAAAAACGCATTCCAGATGTATATTAAAACGCAGAGATGAATCTCTTGTGAAAATGCCATTGGAGGAGAAGGAAAATGCATTCCAGTAAAACACGGTCTAGATTTAAAACAAAACTCAAAGATATATATTTTGCAAAAACACAGAGGTTTATTACTTGGCAAAACCGCCATTCGAGGATGAGGGAGTTGCAGCCTATTTTGGGTAAAACGCAGAGATAAGTTTTGCAAAAACGTCAGGGTTTATAAAAGATAAAACAAATCGCTTGGAAAATCCCAACGCTGGGCAAGTTACACATCAAAAACGTAGAGTTTACAAGAGATTGGACGCAAAGAGATTCTCCTTTGCTGGGAAAAAATGGATGTAAAATGCAGATAAATTCTGATGGAAACGCAGAGGAAAAAAGTGTAAAAAAAAAACAACAGGTTTGCAGTTTGTACAAGAAAAAATTTCATTATGGTGTGATAGTCATGTTCTTTGTCACATTAAAAAAAACCTAGAGACTCCTACGCAGCATAATCAAATATCATTTAAAGCAGTGTTACCGAAATCTGAAGAAAATTATTTAGGTCATGCAATTGGTGCACCATAGCAGCATCCCACAGTCAGAGAACAATCATCCAAATTCATATCACATAATGCTTTTTCCAAAAATCTATAGTTCTAAAGCAAATTACTGAAATTCAATTTATAACTTAACTAATACAATTACAAGCTCAATAAAAATACGGTAACCGGCGGTGAAAAATTCTCAAACCGAAGACGTCCTTCTGTAGCAGCGCTCCTTTTGATCTCCCTCTTGCTAACTGTTGAGACTTCACCGGTACCTCCCAGCCAATGCTAGGGGTACTCTTCTTCCCCCCTAGCCCCCCGAGCCGCAAAGGGGCCACGCACACACACAACTAGAAATCCTCTAGCTCCCAGCTCATCTCGCAAGGTAGAGCCACCACTCTCTCTCAAGATGGGTATCCCAACTCTCACAAGTAAGACTAGTCAAAATTGTTGCAGCATAACATTACTCATAAATGTTGTGATCCATCTCTCAACTCAGTGGTTTGTTTTATATCATTTTCCCACACTTTCACAATTAATTCATTTTTTTTAAATTAAAATAAGTTAGAATTATCTATCCCTTTGTAATGTCGCCACTTTGGGATATCATCGCAGTGCAGAGGTTTATGATAGCTTGAGTAGCCAGATGGAGGTTATAAAGAGTACAGGGGTTATTGAGATGCATTGTGGGGTCCAGCTTGCATTGCTCATCATATTCCATCATTATGAGCCATTCCGCACAGGTTGGCTTTGGTTCCGTTGCATTCCGACGATTTCCATGATTTCGACTATTTTGAGCTATAAGCTAATTGAATTCACTGAAGAGGTCATTTTGGGCACATTACTTGGAGGAACCTCTCAGTGTAATAGATCATTGGAATCAGGAGAAGCAACACTACAGGATGGGATAGTGAGAAGTGACTTTCAGTGGCCAGGCAAACCACAAGGAGAGATAAGGTGTTTTTCAGAGGTAAAAAGGTTAATTAATTAATTAAAGTGATTTAATTAATTAATTAAATATTAATAAAATGAAAGTCACTTTGGAGGACAAGGTGAACCAAAAAGTATAAAAGAAAGGCAAGTGCCTCTACTCATTCATTCATGTATGATCATCTTTTGATATCTGTCTTTTAGCTAGTGAGCCTAGCATTGGGGGTTTTGAGGGTTTTGACTTAACAAACCCTAGAGGACGATTCGGTGGTGAAATATTCCACCTAGCTTGTCCCAAGATTGGTCTCGAAGATGAAATACACTCTCACTCCATTCTAGTTCTAGATCTACTCAGTTGCAGGAGGATTCTACATCAGTTACATGTGCAGATAGAGAGAGGGTGCACCAGTTGAGGGTTTCCAGCAAGAGGGGTGCACCATCCATTGAGGGAGGATTCATTCTAGCTGAGGAGAAGAGATTTCGGGAATTCTAGGTATTGGGTTTTCCTTGCAAGTGTCTTAGCACCATTCTTGGTTGTTTTCGGAGGCACTTCAGTGGAGGATTCATTTGTATTGACAGTGGGACGATTTCCCAAGAGGAGGGCGCACCATTATTTGGAAGGTAGCTAGATCTAAGGATCTAGCCGGTATTTGGCCTAGTTGAGCACTTGGGTTTTCATTGTCATGCCCCAATCTATCATTCTAGTGGATTGGTGGAGTTGTTGGAGGTCTCTAGGAGAGAGGCTGAATTATTAGGGTTTCATCCATCCAGGAGGGTGCACCATACATTGGAGGAGGTTTAGATCCATATGGTTTGAGAGGGATCTTGGAGATTTGGGCACCTGGGTTGTTTTTTCCATCACCCGATATACTATTTGGCCTCTTTCTTGGGGTGATTGGACACATTTGGCAGCAGGGCCGAATTGTTGAGGAGCTTCAGCTATCCAGCAGGGCGTGGCACCTTCCAACTTGGGGGTTTAGCATTCTTACAGCCCAGATCTACTTGTATTCAGTCTTCATTGTATATCCAGCCTTTGGAGGCTTGTTATAGTCTTCTATTGGAGCATTTTGTAGCATCTCTATTATCTATCTTCTTAGCCATCTGTTGAGCATTCCATATCAACATCTTCATTGTAGCAGGTTTCTCTATTTCATGAATAAAAACAGATTTGATATGTTTTGGCTTGTCTATCATATTGCATATGGTTGAGGTATGTTCCATGGTTATATCTTCTTGTTATTTGTTGCAACACACATATAAACACATCAGTAAACCCTAAGGCCAAAATCAAGAGGCCATTCAGTAAGTAAACACATGTAAACAAGTAGGTCAACGAAGTGTTTAACGAAATACCACAACCAGCAAAAGTTTTTAAAAAGACACCAAAACCGTGATGATCCTGGCATAATGGCTTGGGATCATTACAGTGGTATCACAGCTTATATTCCTGCCAGCCATGGGAATTAGCACATGTATGCAGACCAATAGAGGGGTCTTCCATAAGAGGAAATGGATATTGTGGATTTTACTAGAGAGGTTGTACATAGTAGATGGGAATACTACTATGACCTTAGTGAGGAAACTAGGGCCTTAATAACCTTCCGACAGTATTTATCCTTGAAATATCCTTGGTGGAGAAAATATAAGATTACATTCCATGTCAAACAAGCAAAGGAATACATGGCCACAACAGCTAGATGGGGGGAATCACAAAGAAACCCCACACCCATTAGGAGCACGCAACTTTGCTACGGTTGCAAAGTGCCTTGGGAACCAGATCATAGGTGTAGGGGTAAGGATCAGAAGCACACTATTGAGGCACACTATGACAGGGAGGATGAGGTGTGTGTGGATGGAGCGATAGATGTTGATTCAAAGCAGTCTGATGATGACAATGACTCTTGCACAGAGGCTAGTGATAGTGACTCTACCTCAGAGGCTAGTGATGGTGACTCTTGCATAGAGGCTAGTGATGCTTGCATGCTTGAGGAGGATAGTGACCCTTGCACATTGGATAGACAGTCAGGTGGACAGGATGATAGCACCAGTACTTCACCAGACATATCACAGACCATTGATGACCTTACACCTCAGCAGAGTGGTGACCTTAGTGACGATTCACATGTGTTAACACCTAGAGATGATGAGCTTCCTATGGTGGTCATGACACATCCGCCATATTTCCATATTCCCATGATAGCCACGACATATGAAGATAGCAGTAGCATACAGGAGTTGTACATGTAGGATGCACACCATGGATGTGTAGATCCACTATTCCAAGAGGAGGTACAAGACGTACATACAGTTGACTTTACACACACAGATAAGTATGAGGAGATTGAATCACATTTTTTGGAGACTCCATTAGTTGAGTGGATTGTGGATGCTAACAGGTTTATGGAGCACTTACTTCCAGGATCGGCCTGCATTGATGAAGATGCACTCTTTAGCAGTCAGGATGACCATAGCGCGTGTCTAGATACATCTGTATGGGATCCAGACATAGATGATAGTAGCAGGTTGAGTGCACAGGAGGATACGGCTACTCATACAAGATACAGTACGATTCAGGGGGAGATAGCATCTAGTGATGGGGTGCAGTGGCTTACAGGAGTACCCAGCAGCATAGTAGATAGTGGGTAGTTCAGCATGTTATCTTATGCAGAGAGTGTCTTTGGGGACTCTAGAGTTGACATTAGCAGGACTGACGTGGCAGTGAGGGATATGAGGTGGCACCTCAGCATGACCATGATCAGGAGTCACACCACTTAGCAGCACAGTTGAGAGTCCGTGAGGATATGATCATGGCAGCCACCAGGCTCAGTGCTGACATGCATGCATTAATGGAAAATTATTGTTGGAGAGCATCAGTGAAACATGGTAGTTCAGATGAGGGGATTGCCATGGATGATTTCCATACTCTCAGAGAGAGAATATCTATGATGAGGACCGACTACCAGTAGTTGTTGACTGACAGGGATTACCTGTTGAGGGTTGGTGAGATGTATATCATGAGGCTCTGAGGGAGCAGGAGTTGGAGATGGACCGACTCACTCATGGGTTGGAGAGCACTCGGGGATTCTTGAAAGGCACACAGACGACCCTTCAAGAATTAGAGTCTAGATCAGAGGAGTCTCTTGAGGAGATTCGTCAGAGATCCACTTCATCTGTCTTAGTGGACACTCAGATGTATCAGTCAGTCACGTTGTTAGAGGATGTTGGTGATCTAGAAAAGGAGCACCAGTTGATGGAGGACACTTCCATTGGTGTTCTGAGAGAGGTTGACCTCCATATAGAGGTTAATCCAACAGTACGCCCAGGATCTATGATGCAGCATGAGTCTACGGGAGATGACATGAGTATGTCAGAGCATACAGTCATGAGTGATAACTCACAGAGACATGCTGAGATGTATGATGGGGTTTAGAGGGATGTATGGCCATGCAGGGAGGAGACACATTTAGGGGAGCATACAGATGTCACTCCTTTGCAACAGCCCATAGTTGTGAGAGATCACCTTCACCATTTCAGCAGTTGCATGGGAGATGAGAGATGGAGGTTGGTTGAGCAGCAATTAGAGGAGTTACTTCCGGTTGTACCTGATGATTGGGATTTAGTGATGGCTACAGGCGAGCAGTTATCATGGGTACCAGTAGACGTACTTTTGGTCAAGTCCTTGGGACTAACCAAAGAAGGTGATATTTTTCAGCCCTACAGTCAGCTACAGATGTTTCTGTTAGCCCTTCCCGACACATTTATCATTGACAGCAGCATGATGAGAGATAGACAGTGGCAGACAGCATGGAGAGTGATTAGACTGATACCACCTGACAGGAGTACTTTTACGACATACAACAGGTCAGAGATGGATCTTCATGAGCATCCAGATGAGATTTGGTGTGTTATGGTGAGCACCATAGGCCAGGTGATAGCAGATGAGCACAGGGGGCTTCCGACAATGATCAGTTTGGCACAGGAGAAGCTAGTAAAGACTGGAAGTGATAAACTTCCAGGTTTTCCATGGGACCCAGGGGTTCACTTGGTTAGTAGGATGTTTCGCTACATGATGACCCAGGTTGCGCCAGAGAGCCACGTACAACACCAGGGGTTGATTTGGAGAGAGCCTGCAGGTTTTTGTCCGATAGAGCGAGGTATTTTTCCACTCTTGATCAACATGATCAAACATAGAGGTGGGTGGACAGGTACTACTACTTATACAGGGACATTGTTACAGGTACAGTTTTTGGACAACAGGTCCAAGGGCCACAGGAATTCAGCTTGAGGATCCAATATACATACAGGGAGCAGTCAAGTAGGGTCACCATAGTGCAGTGTCAGCACGAGTATCTTCGACAGAGGATAGCATGGGACCCAAGGATTGCAGGGTTGATCATTTCATTGATTGGCAGGGGCGAATGGACCTTTGCAGGGGAAAGTTGTCCTAACTTTCCATTGAGCTTCAGTGTCAAGGAGAGCACATTGCTTGAGGATGCCTCACAGAGGTATTGCAGTACCTCATTCTGGCATCAACATGTGCAGTTGATGGAGGCCATGTGGATCTTGGTAGAGAATTGGAGGATGGATTTTTTCTAGGATGAGGCCATGTGTCATATGCAGGAGACTTCCAGAGTTGATGTATTTTAGGACTATGCGTCCCAAGAGCTAGTAGTTCATGACTTGATATGGGACCCAGGGGGAAATAGGTGTGA
>JZKD02S1876706.1:0-15919 GCA_000966675.3 Picea glauca | reverse complement strand
ATACTTCCTATGGCCATATCTTGTCTATTGAGAAAGTCATTTTTCTCATCGACGGAATCAGAATCTACTTCCATTTCCATAGTTATTTGGTACAATCCTCTGCATCTAAGATGAAGCAGAATTTTTGACTTCCATTCCAGATAGTTATGAGGCGTGAGAAGTATTTTCGGCGAATAATCCATCTTTTTGTTGTCTTCAATCTTTTGTACCTGCAAAAAACGATTTGGTGTAGCTTTTGATTAGCAGTCCATCGGCTTTGATACCATGTAAATGTGTTGAAACTACACATAATAGATCTAGCTAGAAAATACCACACACATTTGCAGAGAGAAAATTGAGAAAGAAGAAACAAGAGAGAAAGAAAGGAAGAATTCTCATTAACTGTATTCCACACTCAAAAGAGTGAATAATTTACAATATATATAGGATAAATGAGTAACTAATGATCCATAGTGGTGGTCTATATTGATATGGACACACACTAGTAGTTACAAGAGTAAACTTCCACCTAGTCTAGTCTCTCAAGCAGTTACGGGAGTGAACTGCCACCTAGCTGAGTTAACTAGTCAACTAGTCTTCAGTTAACCGGTTGAACAAAGAGTAGTGAGTTGGTGATGATCCCAATGTTTCATGGTGACAAAACCAATGCAACATCTAAACTCAACTCAACTAGTCAAACTGAAGTGTCAACTGAAAGAGAATACTCTCCAGGTGGAATATTCTCCCCTAAAATATAGGACATTGGATAATGACTAATTATGACTAATAAACAAGGAATAACCTTAGGAAAAATAAATCCTAGGTGTGTGTGAAGTAACTCCAACAATGATGAGGATGTGCATCGACTACAAGGTGTTGAACAAGAATACAATCAAGAACCATTACATGATACCCATGATTGATGAGTTGATAGAAGAGTTGCATGGGTAAGTGTACTTCTCAAAGATTGATCTTCGATAGGGGTAAAATCATATCTGGGTCAGAGAGAAGGACATCCACCAAATGGAATTTGGATGTCACTATGGGCATTATGAGTTCCTAGACATTCCCTCTGGGTTCACTAACACACCAGCCACCTTCCAGTCTTGTATTAACCATATCTTCAACAAGTAGTTGAGGAAGTTCTTACTAGTATTATTTTATGATCTATTGATCTACAGCCGGGCTTGGGAGGAGCATCTGAGGCATGTTGATAAGATTGTCAACATCATGGAGGAGCAGTCATTGCTTAAAAATGTGTAAAAGTGAGAGTTTGGGATGATAGATATTTATGTATGGGACATGTGATTGGTGCTAAGGGAGTACAGGTGCACTAGGATAAGATAGAGGTGATATTATATTGTCCCACACCTAGATCACTTACAAAGTAGTGAGGGTTCTTCAAATTGTGTAGCTACTACAGGCACTTTGTGAAAGGGATTTTACAACTTGGTGTGAAATTAACCTCCTTCTCACTCTGAACATCAAACTGCTTCCTTGGTTCGGCATTCTTCTTCACCCACTGGTGTTGTATTGGCTCTTGTCAGACTGCGTCATTTCCTATTTTATCTCCTCCGCGAGAAACTATGTTGATGTTGTGTCCTTCATCCCTCACTTCGGTTGAAATCCACTGAACATTCTGGTTGTTTTGGTTCCTCTTTTCCTGAATCTTTACAAATAATGTCGGATATTCCTCTGTATCGTGGTCCGATGCGTGACAATACATACAAGTTGCTAGTGGCAATGGACATTCCCTTGCATAATGTCTCGGTTGTTGACAATTGTTACATACCACTGGTCCTCTTCCTCTTGCTCATCCTCCACCACTATAGCCCACTCTATCTCCTCTCTACGCATTATAATGAGGCACTTGATTATACTATGTGGTATTGTACTAAGGTTGTGATGTGTTGTACTATGGCTGCGCGGTATTATATGGTTGTTGTGCAGTATTATATTGATGTTGTGCAGTGTTGTATGGGGCTGGAACTTGATTAAATTGTGGTGCAGCTTTCCCAGTCATAATTTTTGCCTACACTCTATATGGATCTGATGTCCTTTCTCACATCAAATCCATATTTCTACAATCTTTGTCATTGTGGCCCACTGACTTGCAAAAGTTGCAGTATGAAATCTTAGGGATTGTATGGTATTTCTACATCATTGGGAAGTGATATGGATCATGGCTCAATTTCTTACAGATTTCGCACCATAGTCCTCCTGTTGGTAACGGGTTTGGCATTCTTGTTGCCATATACTGTGAAAATGTTGGACATTCGTTCTTGTGGTGCCATTTCATCCTGCATGTATTACACCAAACGGCTTCCCATTTGTCCATACTTTTATTCTGGTTTAGTTGGAACGTTAAGTTCTTCAAATCCTCCTTCAGTTCTTTGATGGTTGGGTCCTTCTACTGATACTAGTTTTCTTCCAGTTACAGGGATGCCTGCAGAGCCCCTACCTGCGTCTGAAACTTTTGTTGTCACAATGGATATTTTAAGTGTGGTAGTAGTGAATTGATGAATAGGTTCCTATGTTTCATATCAGTTATTAGATATTTCAATTTTCCCTTCAGTCACTTGAATCTTTGGTTAATATCCCATACGAATTCTCCTAGTTTTTGTCTAATTTCGATCATCTCGTTCATGTACTGATCTTCTGAACTTGGCTTCTGGAACTCGTTTATCAGCAATTTCTTGATGTTTGCAATTGTTCTTGTTGTCCCTAGTGGATTGTTTGTAGCTAAAATCATATACCAATCCAGTGTCTGGTCCCTTAGTGTAATCGCTAGTTGTTCCATTTTAGTATCTTTGTCTGTGATCCATTTTGCTTCCCAAATATTCTAACAGATGAACAAATGTTTTTTCAGGTCCTCCGATGCTTCTCCTTTAAATTTTGGTAACCTGATGGTGGGATCGTGTCCTTCCATTCTGAACGTTGAACTACTACCTCTGTGTGGTGTAGATCCTTGACTTGTGTTGCCTAAATTGCCTCCTACATTTTTTGTTCCTTGTGTAGATGCACTTCCTGTTGTCTTTCTTCTCCCGAAATTCGGTTGTCTAAACGATGGTATTTTCTTTGGTGCATTAGTCACACATGGGTTTATGGGTTCCACACTGACATTAATATGGATAGGATTTCTGCCTTATCTTCACATTCTTGGACCTCTCATTTTCCTTTCATATGTTGCGCATAGGATTTCCTCAATCTGATCCATAGCCCGAAGATCCTCTACCTCTTCCTCGTCACTCGCCAAGCCTTCCCTCGTGGCTACGGCTCTCTTCTTGGTTTTCACCTTGTATTGGTAGGGTACTCTGCTACGCGTTTTTCCAGTTGTCACCATGATCTGCTTGATTTGGTCATCATCCATCGTGATTGGGTCCAAGGGTTCCTCCTTCTTTCCCTTATCCTTTCCTCCTTCCATTTCTCCTCTTCATGTCAGTGCTTCCCCCCTTCCCCCATGCACGTAGGGCAGTTTTAGTTGTCTGACTCCATTGTCATTACACATTTGTTGTATAGTAGTATCTTAATAGAAGTATATAGCAATATAATGTACCTTCCTTGAGGTCCACTTGTAAAATCTTGCTCCGTTGTGTTGTACAACTTCGTTGTATCTACTGCAAACTCTGTTATAAATCCTGCCACAATATTGTCGAGCCAAAAATCTACTACGCAGGTGAATTTTTTGTTCACCTGTTGTAACTGCTCAAACTGTAACAAGGTCCACCCTAACTGTCGGATCCATTTTGTTGCATGATTATCCTTCAACCTTAGTATCCACTCCTGCAATAAGTGTGGAAAATCGCAGAAAAAAATTCGTGCAAATCAGTAAACACGTATTTCTCAAGATATTTGCAAGGTCTTACTCTATGTTTTATGTTATCTTTCTATGTAAACTCCATCTCTTTCATTTTTATCCATCTTTCGATATCTGTTTTTGTGGGGTTCCACGGTCTCAACATCCCCTTCTAGTGGCTCATTGATTTCTTCTCTGTTTTAATATTCTCTTGCTCTGCCTCCCACAAATCTTACGTATCTTTTAAAATATCTTCAACATATCTCATCTACTCAATCCTCTATTGTTCCTAGCAATGGAAACAGAACCATATGTTGGTTATCCTCACTTATATATCTTGTTTGAGTTTGTATTGGGTGACCCAGGGTTCATGTCTGTCGGGTTTCTAGTAAATCCTCTAAAACTATCGGCCCTTCTGGTAAACTAGAAGGAAACACATCGCACAGGGTGCACTGTGCCGTCTCACCCAAGATAGTCTTAATGGGTGGCTGAAATACTTATGTGCTTGCAACCTATGATTGAGCGGCGTATCTGAGAACTGTATGCTACAGTTTCTAATGTAACTTATTAACGTACTGCAATATCATTTACGATGAAGCAGTAAATCTAACAACTCATTCATCTAGCATATCGATAACTACTGAAG
Source organism: Picea glauca (assembly GCA_000966675.3). Classification (NCBI taxonomy): domain Eukaryota; kingdom Viridiplantae; phylum Streptophyta; class Pinopsida; order Pinales; family Pinaceae; genus Picea; species Picea glauca. The sequence goes on along the minus strand of JZKD02S1876706.1, from coordinate 11,498 downwards.
ACAATAAATAAATACATGCATTCAATGCCATAACATAGATGTTACCATGGTTCACCCCCCTGAGCTACATCCACAAAGATCTTGCTCTTATCTCTTTTATTATATTTTTTATGTCCCTACAGCGTCACGTGCTTTACAACTCTTCTTCGTCAGGTTAAGATCTATTATGAGGCAGACTAGATCGCACTAGGATCCTCAGCCTACGATCTAACCCTGAAGATCTACCCTCCTCAGTCCTCTCTAACTCAACATCTTGCAAAAGTAGGTCATACAGCAAAATATCACATCGCATCTTTGTATTTGTCTCTCTATATCTCTATCAACTCACTACAACAACCACAACCACTCCCTATGAGACCTAGGTAACTATATTTATATGTTTCTGGCTCTTCAACCATTACAATACATTACCAAAACCCTAACCCTAATTTCGTTAGGTCTTCCATGCATTGGCACATGATGTTCTTCCTTCTAGTTGTCGCTTTCCTCGTGCATGCCTTCTTTCCAAAAATTGTCTTTCTTTTCTCTGTGGCCTGCTTCCAACAGGGAGCATTCAGATGGTAAGAGGAGGTACAAGGATCATTTGATAGGATGAAGAAGGTGATGAATAATTTCCCAGTGTTAGCACTTCTAGACTTCTCACAACAATTTGTTTTTTAGTGTGATGCATATGAAGAGGGGATAGGAGCAGTGTTGATGTAGAATCAACATCCCATATATTTCAAGAGCATGAAGTTGAGGGAGCCATAGAGGCTCTACCCCATTTATGATAAGGAGATGTTGGCCATCATGCATGCATTGGCCAAGTTTAGATAGTACCCGGTTGGGGGCGCTTTGTGGTGAGGACCAACCACAATAGCTTGAGGTATTTCTTAGAGAAGAGAGACTTGAGCAAGAGGCAGCAAAAATGGGTAAGCAAGGTGGAGGTGTATGAATTTTACATTGAGTATGTGAAGGGAAATAAGAATGTAGTTATTGACGCTCTTTCCAGGAGACCTACAGCTTGTTCCATGACAGAGATCTCAACATACTAGAAGTCCATTCTATTGGTGGAGTAATCCAAGAATACATACACTTGTGAGCTTATGGAAGGCATCATTCAGGACGACAGGTACAGAGTAGTGGATGGCATCATCTACTACAAGGATAGGATCTACCTTGTTCCTAAGTCCACACTCAAGGATAATATTATGAGGGTAGTACATGACACACCATTGGAAGGGCACCTGGGATATATGAAGACTTACAAGTAGGTGAGGGAGATATTCTCTTGGAAGGGTATCAGAGGATGTACTATGATATGTGAGGGAACGCATGACTTGTCAATAGAACAAGACGGAGCTTACACATCCTAGGGGTTTTCTTCATCTGTTACCTATTCCAGAGAAAAAGTGGGAGAGCATCTCCATGGACTTCATCACATGGTTGTCGAAGGTACAGGGAAAGGACTGTATCTATGTGTTGGTGCATAGGTTGAACAAGTTTTCTTACTTAATTTCCATTCCTTCATAGTATAGCACATCTCAGCTGGCAGACCTAATCTTCAAGGAGGTGTTCAGACTACATGGTCTTCTGAGATACATAATTAGTGATCAGAATATCATATTTCTCTGTGTATTTTGGCAAGATATGTTTAGTTTATCAGGGATAGATTTGACACCTAGTACCAGCTATCACCCTCAGACAGTGAACCGGCAGAAGATTTGTGATCTTAGTTTACTAATGTAGAGATAAGATAATAGTCATCAATCATTAAGTAAACTAGGAAATGAATATAACATTCAACTCACAAGTGCATAATAAGAAAGATGAATAGAATTATGAACAATATCAGTGAAAGAAGCTTGTCATTCCAATATATATATCAACGTTTTTACAACAAAAAAGTGCATTAATGTCTTCAATATCCAACACCTTTAGCTCCTCCCTTTGTTCCTATTTATATATATTACATGCTCATATAGATCAAAATTGAATGGATCTCATAACCACTTCACCCATCTTTAGATATTTGAAGATATCCAACTCAAATATGAATTTGTGAGGTGGTTGGAAAATGCAAATTGTTAAATTTCTGGAAAATGATGCTTAAAGATTCACCTATATCTCCCTAATCCAAAAGTTTGTTTGAAACCTGAGAGATGTTTTTTAAGAGGAACTCGTTCTTGTGAAAAAACTCTCTCACTTTCCAAAAATACCTTTCCAACTCATCAAAATCTATCTCCAAAAAAGATGACTAAAACAGGACAACATAGATTTCCAAAATCTAGTCATATTCCTACAATCTAGTATTTGATCCCTAGAATGTTTCCATTGATGAAAAGAAGTGCCACCTGCACCCATGGATGAGATTTGATGAGTTATTTAAGGAATAGTCATCATATGCCAGTAAAAATACTCCGTCCAAGTCGAATTTGGACTTTTTGACCAAAATTGGTGAAATCTGCCATCTGCAACAAGTTGGTAGCACGCTTAGTGTAAAAACGGCATTTAACGCTACCAACTCTTCTATAGAATGAATTATTCAACCTAATGCATAAAATTCACTTGGAAAACCAAACTAAATCTTGAGGAGGTTTCTTTAGGTCTAAAACCTCATAGTACATCATTCCATATGCTGAGAAAATCCAAATTTGATCTTTAAATCTTCTTTTACCTTCTTATATGAAATTAGGTTTCTGGCTAGGTAAAGAACTTCAAATGCTTTTAGGGAAGCACAAAATGTTTAGGATAAATCTGCACAAGATTCTGATGCTTTAGACTTTGAAGAATAATCCCTGAACATACTTCTATTATAGCCATGCCTACCTTTGACTTGCTTTGACCAATTACTTACTGCAGCAAAACAAAGTATGTAGTGAGAGTAGATTTATGCACTTTGGGGGCTTGGTACAATCCTTATATACTAGTACACACTTCTGCAAGTAGTTTGAACTTGTTTATTCATAAGGAATTCTTAATAACATGCCTTTTTCTCTGCTAGAACCAAATGCATCACTTGTAATGGGCAAGAAGACAAAAATACCCTTGTTCTGCAATCCGAGAGAAAAATTATAAAAATGGAAAGTTATAAAACAATATGTAATTCCTCCTTCTATTTAAGATTGATATTTCAGCAGATCAAAACATATGTCTTTGGAGCCATTTGATATTCAATCACCTGCTGCAAATACTTCTACACATAAGAAAATTAGAGCAAAAACCCTTAAGGACAAAACTTCCTTGGTTTCCAAGAAAACCTTAACAATACTTCTTTGATGGCGAGTTGAAGCTTTGGAGGAGAATTTAAAAGCTTGATGATGGCTTCANTTCAGTTCTTTGATGGTTGGGTCCTTCTACTGATACTAGTTTTCTTCCAGTTACAGGGATGCCTGCAGAGCCCCTACCTGCGTCTGAAACTTTTGTTGTCGCAATGGATATTTTAAGTGTGGTAGTAGTGAATTGATGAATAGGTTCCTATGTTTCATATCAGTTATTAGATATTTCAATTTTCCCTTCAGTCGCTTGAATCTTTGGTTAATATCCCATACGGATTCTCCTGGTTTTTGTCTAATTTCGATCATCTCGTTCATGTACTGATCTTCTGAACTTGGCTTCTGGAACTCATTTATCAGCAATTTCTTGATGTTTGCAATTGTTCTTGTTGTCCCTAGTGGATTGTTTGTAGCTAAAATCATATACCAATCCAGTGTCTGATCCCTTAGTGTAATCGCTAGTTGTTCCATTTTAGTATCTTTGTCTGTGATCCATTTTGCTTCCCAAATATTCTAACAGATGAACAAATGTTTTTTCAGGTCCTCCGATGCTTCTCCTTTAAATTTTGGTAACCTGATGGTGGGATCGTGTCCTTCCATTCTGAACGTTGAACTACTACCTCTGTGTGGTGTAGATCCTTGACTTGTGTTGCCTAAATTGCCTCCTACATTTTTTGTTCCTTGTGTAGATGCACTTCCTGTTGTCTTTCTTCTCCCGAAATTCGGTTGTCTAAACGATGGTATTTTCTTTGGTGCATTAGTCACACATGGGTTTATGGGTTCCACACTGACATTAATATGGATAGGATTTCTGCCTTATCTTCACATTCTTGGACCTCTCATTTTCCTTTCATATGTTGCGCATAGGATTTCCTCAATCTGATCCATAGCCCGAAGATCCTCTACCTCTTCCTCGTCACTCGCCAAGCCTTCCCTCGTGGCTACGGCTCTCTTCTTGGTTTTCACCTTGTATTGGTAGGGTACTCTGCTACGCGTTTTTCCAGTTGTCACCATGATCTGCTTGATTTGGTCATCATCCATCGTGATTGGGTCCAAGGGTTCCTCCTTCTTTCCCTTATCCTTTCCTCCTTCCATTTCTCCTCTTCATGTCAGTGCTTCCCCCCTTCCCCCATGCACGTAGGGCAGTTTTAGTTGTCTGACTCCATTGTCATTACACATTTGTTGTATAGTAGTATCTTAATAGAAGTATATAGCAATATAATGTACCTTCCTTGAGGTCCACTTGTAAAATCTTGCTCCGTTGTGTTGTACAACTTCGTTGTATCTACTGCAAACTCTGTTATAAATCCTGCCACAATATTGTCGAGCCAAAAATCTACTACGCAGGTGAATTTTTTGTTCACCTGTTGTAACTGCTCAAACTGTAACAAGGTCCACCCTAACTGTCGGATCCATTTTGTTGCATGATTATCCTTCAACCTTAGTATCCACTCCTGCAATAAGTGTGGAAAATCGCAGAAAAAAATTCGTGCAAATCAGTAAACACGTATTTCTCAAGATATTTGCAAGGTCTTACTCTATGTTTTATGTTATCTTTCTATGTAAACTCCATCTCTTTCATTTTTATCCATCTTTCGATATCTGTTTTTGTGGGGTTCCACGGTCTCAACATCCCCTTCTAGTGGCTCATTGATTTCTTCTCTGTTTTAATATTCTCTTGCTCTGCCTCCCACAAATCTTACGTATCTTTTAAAATATCTTCAACATATCTCATCTACTCAATCCTCTATTGTTCCTAGCAATGGAAACAGAACCATATGTTGGTTATCCTCACTTATATATCTTGTTTGAGTTTGTATTGGGTGACCCAGGGTTCATGTCTGTCGGGTTTCTAGTAAATCCTCTAAAACTATCGGCCCTTCTGGTAAACTAGAAGGAAACACATCGCACAGGGTGCACTGTGCCGTCTCACCCAAGATAGTCTTAATGGGTGGCTGAAATACTTATGTGCTTGCAACCTATGATTGAGCGGCGTATCTGAGAACTGTATGCTACAGTTTCTAATGTAACTTATTAACGTACTGCAATATCATTTACGATGAAGCAGTAAATCTAACAACTCATTCATCTAGCATATCGATAACTACTGAAGACAATAAATAAATACATGCATTCAATGCCATAACATAGATGTTACCATGGTTCACCCCCCTGAGCTACATCCACAAAGATCTTGCTCTTATCTCTTTTATTATATTTTTTATGTCCCTACAGCGTCACGTGCTTTACAACTCTTCTTCGTCAGGTTAAGATCTATTATGAGGCAGACTAGATCGCACTAGGATCCTCAGCCTACGATCTAACCCTGAAGATCTACCCTCCTCAGTCCTCTCTAACTCAACATCTTGCAAAAGTAGGTCATACAGCAAAATATCACATCGCATCTTTGTATTTGTCTCTCTATATCTCTATCAACTCACTACAACAACCACAACCACTCCCTATGAGACCTAGGTAACTATATTTATATGTTTCTGGCTCTTCAACCATTACAATACATTACCAAAACCCTAACCCTAATTTCGTTAGGTCTTCCATGCATTGGCACATGATGTTCTTCCTTCTAGTTGTCGCTTTCCTCGTGCATGCCTTCTTTCCAAAAATTGTCTTTCTTTTCTCTGTGGCCTGCTTCCAACAGGGAGCATTCAGATGGTAAGAGGAGGTACAAGGATCATTTGATAGGATGAAGAAGGTGATGAATAATTTCCCAGTGTTAGCACTTCTAGACTTCTCACAACAATTTGTTTTTTAGTGTGATGCATATGAAGAGGGGATAGGAGCAGTGTTGATGTAGAATCAACATCCCATATATTTCAAGAGCATGAAGTTGAGGGAGCCATAGAGGCTCTACCCCATTTATGATAAGGAGATGTTGGCCATCATGCATGCATTGGCCAAGTTTAGATAGTACCCGGTTGGGGGCGCTTTGTGGTGAGGACCAACCACAATAGCTTGAGGTATTTCTTAGAGAAGAGAGACTTGAGCAAGAGGCAGCAAAAATGGGTAAGCAAGGTGGAGGTGTATGAATTTTACATTGAGTATGTGAAGGGAAATAAGAATGTAGTTATTGACGCTCTTTCCAGGAGACCTACAGCTTGTTCCATGACAGAGATCTCAACATACTAGAAGTCCATTCTATTGGTGGAGTAATCCAAGAATACATACACTTGTGAGCTTATGGAAGGCATCATTCAGGACGACAGGTACAGAGTAGTGGATGGCATCATCTACTACAAGGATAGGATCTACCTTGTTCCTAAGTCCACACTCAAGGATAATATTATGAGGGTAGTACATGACACACCATTGGAAGGGCACCTGGGATATATGAAGACTTACAAGTAGGTGAGGGAGATATTCTCTTGGAAGGGTATCAGAGGATGTACTATGATATGTGAGGGAACGCATGACTTGTCAATAGAACAAGACGGAGCTTACACATCCTAGGGGTTTTCTTCATCTGTTACCTATTCCAGAGAAAAAGTGGGAGAGCATCTCCATGGACTTCATCACATGGTTGTCGAAGGTACAGGGAAAGGACTGTATCTATGTGTTGGTGCATAGGTTGAACAAGTTTTCTTACTTAATTTCCATTCCTTCATAGTATAGCACATCTCAGCTGGCAGACCTAATCTTCAAGGAGGTGTTCAGACTACATGGTCTTCTGAGATACATAATTAGTGATCAGAATATCATATTTCTCTGTGTATTTTGGCAAGATATGTTTAGTTTATCAGGGATAGATTTGACACCTAGTACCAGCTATCACCCTCAGACAGTGAACCGGCAGAAGATTTGTGATCTTAGTTTACTAATGTAGAGATAAGATAATAGTCATCAATCATTAAGTAAACTAGGAAATGAATATAACATTCAACTCACAAGTGCATAATAAGAAAGATGAATAGAATTATGAACAATATCAGTGAAAGAAGCTTGTCATTCCAATATATATATCAACGTTTTTACAACAAAAAAGTGCATTAATGTCTTCAATATCCAACACCTTTAGCTCCTCCCTTTGTTCCTATTTATATATATTACATGCTCATATAGATCAAAATTGAATGGATCTCATAACCACTTCACCCATCTTTAGATATTTGAAGATATCCAACTCAAATATGAATTTGTGAGGTGGTTGGAAAATGCAAATTGTTAAATTTCTGGAAAATGATGCTTAAAGATTCACCTATATCTCCCTAATCCAAAAGTTTGTTTGAAACCTGAGAGATGTTTTTTAAGAGGAACTCGTTCTTGTGAAAAAACTCTCTCACTTTCCAAAAATACCTTTCCAACTCATCAAAATCTATCTCCAAAAAAGATGACTAAAACAGGACAACATAGATTTCCAAAATCTAGTCATATTCCTACAATCTAGTATTTGATCCCTAGAATGTTTCCATTGATGAAAAGAAGTGCCACCTGCACCCATGGATGAGATTTGATGAGTTATTTAAGGAATAGTCATCATATGCCAGTAAAAATACTCCGTCCAAGTCGAATTTGGACTTTTTGACCAAAATTGGTGAAATCTGCCATCTGCAACAAGTTGGTAGCACGCTTAGTGTAAAAACGGCATTTAACGCTACCAACTCTTCTATAGAATGAATTATTCAACCTAATGCATAAAATTCACTTGGAAAACCAAACTAAATCTTGAGGAGGTTTCTTTAGGTCTAAAACCTCATAGTACATCATTCCATATGCTGAGAAAATCCAAATTTGATCTTTAAATCTTCTTTTACCTTCTTATATGAAATTAGGTTTCTGGCTAGGTAAAGAACTTCAAATGCTTTTAGGGAAGCACAAAATGTTTAGGATAAATCTGCACAAGATTCTGATGCTTTAGACTTTGAAGAATAATCCCTGAACATACTTCTATTATAGCCATGCCTACCTTTGACTTGCTTTGACCAATTACTTACTGCAGCAAAACAAAGTATGTAGTGAGAGTAGATTTATGCACTTTGGGGGCTTGGTACAATCCTTATATACTAGTACACACTTCTGCAAGTAGTTTGAACTTGTTTATTCATAAGGAATTCTTAATAACATGCCTTTTTCTCTGCTAGAACCAAATGCATCACTTGTAATGGGCAAGAAGACAAAAATACCCTTGTTCTGCAATCCGAGAGAAAAATTATAAAAATGGAAAGTTATAAAACAATATGTAATTCCTCCTTCTATTTAAGATTGATATTTCAGCAGATCAAAACATATGTCTTTGGAGCCATTTGATATTCAATCACCTGCTGCAAATACTTCTACACATAAGAAAATTAGAGCAAAAACCCTTAAGGACAAAACTTCCTTGGTTTCCAAGAAAACCTTAACAATACTTCTTTGATGGCGAGTTGAAGCTTTGGAGGAGAATTTAAAAGCTTGATGATGGCTTCAKAGTGTCTAGAAACTTGTTTTATGTCCTTTTACCACTTGAAAAGACCTTAAATCATAAAACAGGGTATCCTCCCAAGTTGGTAGTGCACATAATGGAAAAATAGTTGTTTGCGCTACAAACTTGTCATCATGGAGAAAAATGACAAATAAAAGGTCAAGTTATGATCTGATGTGTAATGATGGGTCATTATGTATAATGAGTGACTCTTACAACTTGTGAATCACCCATAGGATATATATGACTTGACTTTAGCAATAAAACTTAGGACAAAAACCCTAGATGACCATTTAGTCACCTATCAACCCTATGTGACATGACCGAATTTTGGTGAAAAGATTGACTTGAGAGGTTGAATTTCTAGGAGCTAACATATGGCTCCAACTGAGATGGAAACTTCCATGTGAGGTTTCCAGGAACCTAGTAGTTCCAGTCACCTTGTCCATTGGGCTATGGAGTCATCAGGCTTGTGCAACCAATCCCCTGAAAACCTTCAAGATTTGATATTCACTTCTGTCATACCCTGATATACTGAAAACAATTCTGCTTATTCATTGAAAACTGAAAACCATCATACTGCAAACCAACTGCAAACTGAAAACAAAAGCTCAACTACTGAGCTTATTCATGTACACTCCTAATCTAATCAACTTTATTGCTTKTTGATAAAGTGAAATCATGCTTCCAATGAAGCCATACAAGTAAATTCATGAYTGAAAGACTTCTTTTTATGCCACTGAATAGAAGATAATAATAAAAGCATATTGATCACCATAAAAACTCTTTCAGTAGATCATACTCACTGTCAAATACAAGTGATATGTAAAATMTGAAAACTTAAGAGAKTCTGAGAGATAAGACTCAAGTAAGGTTGYCATAGGGTCTTCAAAACCGTGATCACCATCATACATATTCAAAATCATTGACTGCTCAGGTATATCTTCCCCTTTKCTATATCCATGTGACTTGGATCCATCACTATGATGTGCTGGTTCATTACAGCTGACAATTTCTAAGAGAAAAGAAGAGATATGTTCTTGATCTTGTGCATCACTGTCTCCATAATGATCAAATGAAGGACGAGTCTTTAAAAATATATCATGAGAGAATTTTTTATTACTCTCTCCAACAATGATATCTTTGAATGATGAGTCAAAAATAAGAGGAACTTTATTGGAATTTTGAACAACAGTCTCATAACTATCATCAACCATACCATGCATACATTGTTGATCATCCCTTTGTTTAAAAGTAGAACTAGATGTGATTCCATTAGTTAACAAGCCTTCATATACTTTAAATTTTTCCTCATCATCACTATATTTAAAAATTATTGGAACATCATGATAAAATCCTAATGACAGAGATGAATATTTCTGCATATAATCATCCACAATATGATTTTGAAACATATTTGAAATAACATCACCTTCTTCCTCATCATAATCATCCTTCTCATCTAGATTTGAAGCAATAGGTACATAAGGAGAAAGATAGTCCTTTTGTTGTTCCTCCTTAAAAATGGATGATCTATGAAAATCCAGTTCCTCATGGCTGCTGCAATTTCCCTTTGTCTGCAAATATGAAAACTATGGGCTACCCTCACTGATTTCAATGGGCATTTGACCAAAAGACAGTTGATCATCTCCATTTGTAGCTAAAGGAATCAACTCTTCAGATTCATAACAATCAGACTTGATGATGGTAAGAGAACCTTCAACTTATTCACTATTCATTTCTAGTTCATTGTCATGTGAAAGCATATCATCTTGAAGATCATTAGAGAGTTGATGAATATTGTGAGGAAGAAAATATTTTCTATCTATAACTTCAACATCTTTATTCAATTCATATTCCTCGCAGCAATTTTCAAATAAAAACTCATCTGAAAAGTACCCTTTTGATCCAGATTTTATGAGCAGAACGAAATGACTACAGATTATTACCAGGTGCTTAACACAAAATAACATAGATATAGTAAAATTGGTTTTCTATTCAATAAGGAAATAAGCTGAAACTGTAAAATGCAGCGGAAAACAAGCTTGTTGGAATGGTGGCGGCTTATCTCTGAGAATAGATGTGACGGTTGCGCTCATTCACAAGAAGATGATTACAATGAGGCTCTCAAGTCCTTTTTACGATAAACAGGAGTTTTAAAAACCCTAAACATCCAAAAACCTAACCCTAGGAGATGAAGCGCCAAAAGTCATGTGGGCCCTGTTTGGGTAAGTTAGTACATCAACTTCCCGAGGTCATAACTTTTGCATACGATATTCGTTTTAGGTGCATGATAGTTCGTTGGAAAGATCTATCCGAGGAATAAAACAATTGCACAAAATTTCATGATGACATTTTACAATCGCAACATAACCAAACAATGTCGTTTAGGGCCTCAAAACGGCTTCGGAAGTTCAGGACCCGAAAAAATGCTAAAAATAGTAAATTATCAAAATTGCTAGAAAGTTGTTTTGAGCCAGCTGAAAAAGGTAGGTGGCCACCGATATCCACCTAGATCAATCCTCCATCCTTAGGAATCAATGGTCTCCATTGCGTTGAGTTCCCCCATCAGATGAGGAAATTTCTACTGAATTTGGCCACGGGTGAGCCACTTGCCTTCGTCCAGGAGTTGCCCTGCTTTGACAACTCGATAAAGTTGGATCCTTTGTTGTTGAGTGACCTTGATATGTGTGTCCACAATCTGATCAATGGATTCATGTTGTATGCAGTCGGGGTTGAGCTCTGTTGGTGTCAATTGTTCTACTACGTCTGAGGTGTCCAATAATGGTGGGAAATAAGGCCAAAGGAGGTCCACGTTGAACATTGGG
>JZKD02S1876695.1:37358-54014 GCA_000966675.3 Picea glauca | reverse complement strand
GATATCTGCAATTATGGAAGATTTGGCATGGGTCAAGATGGGCACTATGATAGTGTGCTACTTGATGGCTTGGTTGTATGGTTACGAAAGAACTCAAAAGTACTTATAATGTGGTATATAGTGAGTATGTTTCTATTTCTTGTACTCTATTTCTACCAAATGTCTGACTTGACAACAAATCTCTTAAGAGAAAGTAAAGACACATTCATGTTCAAGTGTTTATGGCAAAGAAACTTCTATTGTGTGTTGCATTGTGATCTCGGAACATTAAGTGTGTGTTGAAGACGAACTTCCCCAAAGGCCACGACTTCTATGCAAAGTATCATAATCTTTTGGGTGATGTGATCCTTAATTAAGATTTTGAGCAGATGAGGGTACAAAGAATATCACTAACCTTCACTTCAACTCATGGAGTTTCCATTAGTTCATGGTGAATGTGGTGTCTGAAATGGTGGAGGAGAGATTAATATCAGTGTTCACATATACTACTAACAAGAAGTTGATTGTTCATCTACAAGACTTGTTACTTTGTTGCATGTTTGATATTTGCACAATGTCGCACAATGGAACAATAGCAAATTCAAAGGGTCTTTTGGGATTTTGAAAGGTTTTGTGGGGATTGGTTTATACAGAGAAATTTGAGGAGAATGACCATTTCCTAGGAATATAACTACTCTAATACACACCTCCAGCGTAATTAAGGAGTATTAAATAATCTCATTGATAATTAATGACATGGGCTATTGCGCAAAGCATTTGGCAATGGTAAACTTGGTGGGCTAAGTTTAGTTCTTTAAGTTTCATGCAAGAGGTCTCAAGGTTAATCCCTCCGGCTAGTTGCCTCTATTGTGTGCCTCACTCGATGTCTCTACTAGGTTAAGGATTGTAATCAATGTCATTGGGTTTACACTAGGTATCTTCCACAAAATCTAAGAATGTGCCCAGGGGTTTCCCCATGAGGTTTTCCTAGGTGGAAAAAAATCATTTGGCAATAGTGATGAGGGGGCAATGTTGAATTTGTTTTACACATTTTCTCATTAAACTATCTATTTTTTACATTTTAATACTTTATCTAAAAATAGAAATGTGCTTTCAAGAAAAAAACATGTTATAGATTCCACTCTTCTTAAATATTTAACCCTAAAACTAAAATTTCAGTAAAGAAAAATGACGCATCTAACACATATGTAAAATGATTACCTCTTACAAATCTTCCCAAGACATATTGAATCGTTTAATGGTACCCCACATGATTGTGTGATGAGTGACATCACTTGGAAAATGTTTCAGCATCGATTGCATTGAGTCCTTACCACATGCAAACCTATGACAGCATTAAGAAATACTATGGAAGTTGTAAGAACATACATAACCTTCAACTATTTAATTAAAAGCAACAAATTTGATAAAAACATCAAATAAGCCCTAACAAGAACAAAAAAGTAGAGATCATTCTAATGTCCAATACAAAGACCAACATGAAGCCTTGGAGAAAAGCTTGCAATGTTGTTAAATATAATAGCATGAAAATATATATTATATTAGTATGAACCTTGAAGAAAAGCATGTAATGTTGCTAAATTTAATAGCTTGAAAATAGGCTTTAATGAAGGTAAGGATACTTAAAGGTCAATGTATGGTGTAATCACATTTGGATCTTTTTTCCAAATGTCAAAAATATGTATGGGAAGTTAAGTTGTCATTTTTTAAAGTTGGGCAGTTAAAAGTTGTAGGCATATTTAACAATTAAAATGCTCAGTAATAGACATTTTGATCGTCAAATTTTGAACTCGTGGAGAGCGAGGAGATTCACACTCTTTTGAGTCTCCAGTATACTTCACTTAATACTTTGACCGAGTTACATTCTCGTGAGTCATTGATGTGCCTTGAGATGATCGTGGGAGCACCCAAATGTTGGGGTTGAACTTATGGCAATGAGAAGTCATGACATGCATACAAATTTACAAACCCAAGGCCACTGGCATATTATCCACGAGGCAATACTAGAAAGTATGTTTTTTGAATATATTTTTGTGGAGGTGGTTTTTAGAGTTTATCATTTATAGAGGTTTTTGCATAAATTGGTCTTTAGTGAGTCAATTTGTCGTTAGCACACTAGTGAACTTACTACAACACACAGTTGCTCCATAACCCACATGCACCAGAGGGGCAATGGTACGAAATGGCACCTTCCATCCAATGGTTCATTCAATTGAGAACAGTGCATTGTCGAGGGATATTTGTTTCCAAAAAGAGCTTAATATTGCATTGTCAGTTAGATGATGCATAATAGATAGTGGCAAATATCAATTAAAGTGCACTAGTTCCAATACTCATGGTTTACATTTAGTATCATGTGTATATTGATGTCTAGTGTGGTGTGCCTACTATTGTACAACACTATGTGTAATTGTGTTACTTTGTTAACTAGCAAGTTTCCCTTTGTCGATGCATCATTATTAGATAGGCACACCAGTAGTGATGCCTCAATAAGTATTAGATGCACCACAATTAAAGAAACATAAGAATGTGTATTGCATTGTTGTATCGATATTGGAGTTGCACTTGGTGCGGTGAGGTGCATTGCATTAGGTATAAGGGTTTTACTTGTCTCACTGCATTTCACTATTAATGCTTCATTGCTCCTTTGTGATATGGTGTGCCTTCACAATGTAAGTTATCTCAGCCACCCTACTAGTGATTTATTGTCCCAACGTTGTCGTGCATTATCCAAGAAAAACAGGTTTTGAATTTCCCTCTTAAAAACTCTCATTTCAATTTCTTTTTAGATTCAATGTTATGGAGCCTTTAGAGCATGAATAGAACCATGTAATCCTTTAATCGTCATATTTAAACCTTTTTTCCAAGGAAAACCTCATGGAGAAACCTAAGGGATGCTCCCACATTCATGGATAGAATCTCTAATAAACCTATCATTATAAACTAGTACACCTCACCCAAGGGGATTCAAACTGGGCATCTATTATCATAGAACTAGCTAAATACCCATCAACATTGGCAACAATTGGTTGAGCTAACCCCCTCGGTTGTTTTTTCTAAAATAAACTCACAAGGAAACCCAAGAGATGCTTCCCCACATTTGTGGATGGCATCCATAGCAACTCATTGGCATAGACCAGTGTGCCTCATCTAGGGGGATTTGAATTGGGCACCTACTAGCACGAAACTAGCCAAATGCTCAACAACATTGACAACAATTGATTGAGCTAACCCTTGAACCTATTTAAAAAATTTTACTTGAGTTTTTCTCTTTTTATTCACAATAATAATAATCTCATGCAAGGCACAATTCATTTATGTTGTTGTTAGCGAATCATTCACAACTGTGTAATTTTTTTTTTGTTTAGTGCATTGTTTATTAACTATCGTTTTGTCCCAATGTGTCATGACACACTATAAAAAATGGAAGAGTTTGTTTTCGTAACACCCTGTTTCCCCCAATCTGTAAATATAACTATATTGGCCAAGGAACTATGGCAAACCTAAAAGTGTGAATGTTTGTTTTGATGGACCTTTGTATAAAAGGTCGATGAATGTAAATTTTGTTATTTTAATAGAAAATGGTTACATGTTGCATGACTCCTAAAAGAGGGGATGTGCTAAGAGAAAACCATGAAGGCCATGAAAGGTGGTGGTGGGGACCTGTAATGGTTGCATTAACCTCCACCGAACCAGTACCATGCTGGAATTAATTGCTCAAATCAGAACCCCTCTTACCCAAGAATGAATTATAGTCAGACTGGTAGGTGGGAAGACCTCCTCAAGAGTTAATGAGGGGATGGGGTAGACTTCCCATCTGTAAGGCCTCTGGACCTGACCACAGACTGGGAATTCGAGCCACATGCAATCTTGTTGAGAAAGGCAAGAAAGGAAGTGTGGTGTGGGAAAAGAGGACCTATGAAGAGTGCAGAGATGAGAGCCGAAGTTCTCGGGTCTGAGGAAGGATTGAAAGCGGAAAGTGAGTTTTGATCACAGAGAATAGAGACTGGGCCAGGAGAAGGAGAGTAACCTTCATCCTTGTCTATTCTTGTATTGGGAGAAGGAGAGTAACCTTCGTCCCTAACTTTCATTGAGTTAGAAGTAAGAGATTGAATCTCAAAGCATTGTGGCCTAAGCTCGGGGGTGGCCAGTGATAAATCCATTGGGAGTGACTAAGCCTATGATTGGGTGGAAACGAGCACCCCTCTCAATAGTTGCATTACACCTTATGGTTCTGATAAGTGTTTTTATGCCTTGTACTTTGAATTGGAAATAATGGATGCATGCTTGTATTTATGTGCCTATAAATGGTTTTTGTATTGAATGATTAAGTTAAGAGTATGTGTTCGTTCTTTGAGAACTTCTACATCTGCTTGATTTCCTTATGCTCTAGTTTAATTCTTCGAAAGAACTTTCCCAGGGAATTTCATCATCGTCCTAGAGTCAAGTGAGTACTTCCCTGATTGCGGAGGTTGAACCCCGCAATCACTCTAAGGATGGAGCCTATTAAGCTCAAGAGAGGTAGTGCATGTATGCACCGAGTCTCTGCAAGGTGGATAGAGACCGAGACCATCTTAAGTTCTAGAGTTGAGTAATGAACGTAAGGGGTGTGCAGAAGAATCCTTCCAAGCATTACGTTCAAGAGAAAGAGCGCAAAACTATTAAGCCTTTCAGAGCCAACAAAGCTCGGGAAGAATAACGCGATTCAAGTATTGAAAGGGAATATCCTTTTGTTTGGAAGATGAACAGATGAGACCTGTTCGGGAGGATCAAAGGTCTGTTGCGACTGTTAGATTTGAAGAAGGGGCGCAGGCGTTAACGCCTTGACTCCTTCAGTCTTCGCAACTTCAACGAATGTTGGTAATCATCGTGAAGGGGACAGATCCTCCGAAACCTGAAGTAGCGATGTGATCTGGACCATAGATCCATGGATCTATTGGGACCCTCCTTAACCGTCGAATTGGCGAGATTGAAGTTCGCACATCGGGAGACGCATGTTGGTGCGATTAAACTTCCAAAACCCAAAGTTGTGATGTAATCTGGACCGTTGGATCGAGGAAGGTCGTGGATCATCGATCTGACGCGAGTGGATTAACGCAAGGAGTGCGTGGGAATTTGAAATCTTCTAAGGATCAATATCAGAAGGGATAGCACGTTTCAGAAGTGTCGAGGAGAACCAAGATAGTCGGACTCGCAGGAGGAATGAAGGCTGAGGCCTCTGAATATTTACCAAACTCTTCCAGGTCGAAGGAAGTCAAAAGTTGAAGAGCAGGAGCGACAACAGTCGTCAGATCACTTGCGGGGAGAAGCCTAGACCATTAGATCAACGTCCAGGGAAGTAGAGTAGAAGCGTTGGGAAGGAACATATCCTAACCGTTGAATCTGAGCGCAAAGGGACATTAGTTGTCCGATATAAGGTAAAGGGAATGATTTTTAATGTTTGTGTGCATGGGAGGGTTGACTGACCAAGGTCCCAAGGTCCCAAAGTGAATTGGGACCGTTCATCGCTAAGAGGGACAAGTGGCACTAGATCCACAACTCCTAAGCGAGAGCTTGTGGGCAAGAAGAGAGTGGAATCATTGAAGACCCGAAGTAGATCCTGACCATTGATTGCCAGGAGACACGTGTCAATAGATCAGTAACTCCGGATAAAAGTCATTGGAGGAATTTGAGAGTTGAAACTCCTGAAGGTCAGAGAGTCGGAACCAATTGTAATCGTCGATTGGGAAGGGAGCTACATGCTGACGGATCGAGAGATCTGGGAAGGTGCGTGAAAGACAGGAAAGGAGGATAGATAGCAGTCGTTGAACACAGATCATCGTCGAAAGCAAGAGATCGACGTTCAGGGAGAATTGCGGTGCCAGAACATGCTCGAGTCTTAATTCTCCTTGAGAGAGCCGCAATTGAATCCACAATATTGTCAAAGGCATAAATGGTGCTTTGTAGTAAATTGCGGGGTGAAAAGCGGGTTGGTTTAAAACCACCCTTGGACGTGCCTGCAATCACATATTTTCCAATAGGTCATAGCCCAGGGACACATGGAGGAGGGGGTTAACGGAAAAGGAGCTAGCACCTGAAATCCTACATTTCATAAGCATGCAAACAGAGGTCGCGGGTACCCTTAGCCCTACACCAGGTAGTCAGAAGGTTCTGTGTTTAATTACAGAACGAGACCTTCAAGGTCTTAGAGAGTCGTTTGGCTCTAGAATCGGAGATCCTTGACCAGAAGGTTGAGATGGTTCCCCGACTGTCCCAATTAGAACCCGTAGAGAGAGAGGATTTGTTCCTATAAGGAGGACGAAATTTTTCCTTTATTTTAGCCCCATCATGGGTGTCTTACAAATTGGTATCAGAGCATGGTTACAACACTTGGTCTGATTGGGCTCATGGATGAGTCGCTTAAAAACTCTATTTGGAGTACTTTTAAAAGAGTGACACTCTACCTTACCTCTTTCTTAAAGTCTGGTTAAAAATGTTATTAAAGAAAAGAATAAAACTTTCTACTGTGTGTGTGTTTAAGAAATTGAACTGTGTGTTGCTCATGAACTAATAGACTATTAACTAACAATAAGTGTTTTTGTTAACTCTCGAGCAGTCAATAAATCACGAGAAAACTTCAAGAATAAAGGATGGTGACGTGTCATGAAGTGGGGGATGTCTCCCACAATAGAGACGAAGAATCTGGCGAAAGGAGAACGGTGGAAACCCCTCCAGATCTGGCTGAAACTGTAAGGAGCCTCAAGGCCGAATTACAGAGTTGAAAGGTTGACAATGAGAGATTGATAAAGGAGCAAGAAAAACAAGAAGAAATTAACGCAGTCTTGCTGCAGAGCTTGTCTGACATACAAAGGCAACTACAACATGAATCCACAACCAGTCATGTGGATCGACGACATAAGAAAAGAAGTCAAAGTCCACCCGAGATTCGAAAACATGACTCCATAAGTGACCACACTGGGAGAAGTGCCTCGAAGAAGGCCCAACCTGGAGGCAAGGGACACTCATCAGTAGAGTCCTCTGGAAAGGAAGCTGGCAAATCCGAAGGATCTTCTAGTATCAAAGCAAGCTCACATTCTCAAAGGAAAGGAAAGAAGCGTAAGCGTTCCAAATATCATGATCTTGAAGAATTCAAGGAAGCCAAACCACCCTCTTTTGATGAATAGATTAGGAAGGGAGAAGAGGCTGAAGTTTGGCTACTTGGTTTAAAGAAATACTTCAGAGTCCATGACTACTTTGAAAACTTGAAGGCTCGAATAGCCATCTTTAACCTGAATGGAAATGCCTCCATTTGGTGGGAAGACCTTAGGAATCTAAAAGGAGTCCATGAGAAGGACTTGTCATGGAAACAGTTTGAGAAATACTTCAGGAAGCAGTATTTGTCAGAGAAATACATGGATGGGAAGACTACGAAATTATATGAACTCAGGCTGGGGTAGTCACCATAAATGAATTTGTCAATAAATTCCTTGAACTACTGAGGTATGTACCCTACATAAAATATGAAAAAGTAAAAATGCAGCGGTTCATCAGTGGGTTACCTCAAACCTACCAGGACATGATTGAGTTCGACGAAAGACCTTGGAAGAAACTATTCGGAAGGCGAGGTATTGTTATGAACAGTTTGGGAGTAAGACAAGACCTCACGAGGACTGGAAGAAGAGGGGTAGTTCGGGATTCCAGAAGAAGGGGTTTAAATCCTCAAGATTTAAGAACTATGGAAAAGATTCTAGAAGGAGCCTTCCTACTAGAAGTGTATATCAACAAAATTTCCCTTGTCAAAGTGGAAATAAACCTTTTCAGACAGTCCCAGAAAAGATCGATAACCTAAAGAAGGAACCCTTAAAATGTTGGGGTTGTGGAGAAGATCATTGATTGAGGGACTGCCCACACAGACAACATAACAGTAAGAGAATCTACAATATCCAAGAATCTACCACCATCAACGATGTGGCTAGGAGCATGCCACGAATCTATGCAGCCTTGGACAATAATCAAGCCAACCACCAAGCTTCGGTAGTGGAACTGGAAGGTGTGATCACCAACCATCTAGCTTCTATTTTAATTGACCCAGGTTCTATTTGAGTTATGTGGCCCCTCAGACTATTGATAAGTGTAAACTGCAACCAATTAGACATGTTAAACTGCGGTTGGTGCGATTAGCCACTGGGACCAAAAGAAAGGTGGCAGAGGTCATACCAGTCTGTCAATTCATCATGGGTGGATTGCCCACCCGAGTGACCCTTAAAATACTTCCCCTGGGATCTTATGACTTGTTGATTGGTATGGATTGGTTGGTTGCTTATAAAACTAAATTGGACTGTTGTCATAAAAATTTAGAATGTGTAAATGAAGAAGGGAGAAAAATGACCCTCCAAGGGATTCAGAAGCCTATCTCAGTGAGACAAATATCAACCCTTCAAATGAAAAAGTATTGTAGAAAGGGGTGTTCCTTATATGCCATACAAGTACTGGAATTTGTTGAGAATGACAAACCAAACCTAGAGGACCACCCCATATTAAGAGAATACAAGGACATGTTCCCAGAAGAGGTACTAGGTCTACCTCCGAGAAGGGACATCGACTTCTCGATAGAACTTACAGTAGGAGCGGTACCAGCATTTAGAACTCCATATAGAATGAGCACGCCAAAGCTGGTTGAGCTCAAGCTACAACTAAAGGAGATGATGGACAAAGGCTACATCCGACCCAGTGTATCTCCATTGGGAGCACCCGTCTTGTTTGTGAAAAAGAAAGATGGCACACTCCAAATGTGCATAGATTACAGACAACTCAATAAGACAACCATAAAGAACAAGTACCCCTTACCAAGAATCAATGACCTGTTCGACCAATTGGGAGGTGCTTCCATCTTCTCGAAGATCAACTTAAGGTCTGGCTACCATCAAGTCCAGATTAAGGATGAAGACATCCACAAAAAAACCTTCAGGACAAGGTATGGTCACTATGAATTCGTGGTGGTGTCATTTGGGTTAACCAATGCCCCCGCCACTTTTATGTGCTTGATGAATAGTGTACTCAACAAATTTCTGGACAAATTTGTATTGGTTTTCATTGATGATATCCTAATCTACTCCAAGANCGACTGTGCATAGATTACAGACAACTCAATAAGACAACCATAAAGAACAAGTACCCCTTACCAAGAATCAATGACTTGTTCGACCAATTGGGAGGTGCTTCCATCTTCTCGAAGATCGACTTAAGGTCTGGCTACCATCAAGTCCAGATTAAGGATGAAGACATCCACAAAAAAACCTTCAGGACAAGGTATGGTCACTATGAATTCGTGGTGGTGTCGTTTGGGTTAACCAATGCCCCCGCCACTTTTATGTGCTTGATGAATAGTGTACTCAACAAATTTCTGGACAAATTTGTATTGGTTTTCATTGATGATATCCTAATCTACTCCAAGAATAGGGAGGAGCACGAAGAACATCTTAGATCGTACTTCAAGTTCAAAGAGAGCATTAGCTCTACGCTAAGTTTAGCAAGTGTGACTTCTTTCAGAAGCAAGTCCATTACCTAGGCCATGTTGTTTCTAAGGAAGGGGTGGCAGTGGACCCCAATAAGATCATATCTATTATGGAATGGCCTACCCCAAAGGATGTATCAGATATCAGATCCTTCTTGGACTTAGCAGGATACTATAGAAGGTTCATAAAAGGGTTTTCCAATATTGGTTGTCCAATCACTGCCCTTCAGAAAAAGGGGATCAAATTCATTTGGACATCAAAATGTGAAAGATTTCAGGAACTGAAATATCTCCTGACCCATGCACCTGTGCTGGATATTGCATACCCAAATAATGATTTCCTCGTGTGTACAGATGCCTGCAAGGAAGGAATCATAGGAGTCCTTATGCAAGAGGGACATGTAATTTGCTATGCGTCCCGAAAATTAAATGAGCATGAGGTCAATTATATGACCCGTGAACTAGAGCTGGCTTCCATAGTACATGCTTTAAAAATGTGGAGGCACTACCTCCTAGAAAGGAGATTTGTGCTTATGACAGACCATTGTGGGTTGAGGCACCTGTTTGATCAACCGAAACTCAATGCCAGGCTAGCTAGGTGGATGGCTCTCCTAAGTGAATTCGATTTCAAAATCAAACACATAAAAGGAAAGGAAAACAAGGTGGTTGATGCCCTTAGAAGAAGTATAAAAACGATTCATCTAGCAGCAGTAAGCACCTATGAAACGAATGTCAGGTAAAGAGTCAGAAATGGATAAGAGACATATGTATTCTTCAAAACCGTGACTTCATACCTAAGGCAAGAGTCTATAAGGCTAAAGTATGAAGGCTACCAGATGCTCGAGGAAGGGTTGTTGACTTACAGAAATAGATTGTATATTCCAAACTGTGACGACTTGAAAAGGTTCATAATGGATGAACTACATAAGAGACCATATATTGGTCATCCAGGATATCAGAAGATGATCACGACTACTAGGAAACAATCATATTGGCCTGGATTGAAGAAAGACATAGCTAAATATCTAGATAAGTTCCTAGAATGCTAGCAAGTTAAGGCAAAACACTGACATCCAACAGGATTTTTACAGCCCCTACCAATCCCAGAGTGGAAATGGGAAACCATCTCCATGGATTTCATCACTGGATTACCAAAGTCAACCAAGCAAAATCATGCCATCATGGTCATGGCGGACAAACTGAGTAAGTTTGCCCATTTCGTCCCTGTCAAGTCAACCTACAAAGCCATAGATATTGCCAACATCTTCATGAAGGATATATTTAGACTGCATGGCATGCCCAAAGAAATTGTATCTGACCAAGATACCAAATTTAATTCAAACTTTTGGAAATCCCTAATGGTCGGTTTTGAGACTAAATTGTTGTTCAACACAACCTATCACCCTCAAACTGATGGACAGACAGAAAGAGTGATCCAAATAGTAGAATACATGCTAAGGATGCATGTAATGCATCAACCTAAGAAGTGGGAAGACTACCTACCATTGGTAGAGTTGGCCTACAATAATGGTTATCAAGAATCCTTGAAGATGAGCCCTTTTGAAGCCCTCTATGGTAGACAATGCAAGATTCCAATCAATTGGAATAATCCAGTGGACAGAATTACAATCGAACCTGACATGCTGAAAGAAATGGAACAACAAGTAATTCAGATAAAGAAAAATCTGGAGATTGCTCAGGATAGACAGAAAAGTTATGTCGACAGGAAAAGAACTCCTCGAGAGTTCAAGACCGGAGACCATGTCTATCTCAAATTTAGACCCATAAAGAGTTCCCTGAGAATGGGAGCCTGTGCCAAATTGGCAGCTCGGTATTGTGGGTCCTTTGAAGTCTTAGATAGAGTGAGACATGTAGCCTATAGGCTAGCACTTCCTCCCATTGTAAAGGCACATATTGTTTTTCATGTTTCATTATTGAAGAAATATGTACATGATTCTAATCATATAATTGACTGGTATGTGATCCAGGTGGAGCCGGAGGGAGAATTCCTGCTAGAACCCCAATGCATTTAGACAGGAAGGAAACCTCACTCAGAAACCGAACCATTGCACAGGTCAAGGTGCAGTGGAAACACTTTGGCCCAGATGAGGCTACGTGGGAAATGGAGGATGCCATTAGACAGGCATATCCGATTTTGTTTACTCCAATACATACATGTCATGTTGACAGATAGAACATCAAGGACGATGTTCCTTTAAGGGGGAGGGAATTGTAACACCCGGTGTCCCCCAGTCTGTAAATATAACTATATTGGCCAAGGAACTATGGCAAACCTAAAAGTGTGAATGTTTGATTTGATGGACCTTTGTATAAAAGGTCGATGAATGTAAATTCTGTTATTTTAANAAGGATACTATAGAAGGTTCATAAAAGGGTTTTCCAATATTGGTTGTCCAATCACTGCCCTTCAGAAAAAGGGGATCAAATTCATTTGGACATCAAAATGTGAAGAAAGATTTCATGAACTGAAATACCTCCTGACCCATGCACCTGTGCTGAAGATTGCATACCCAAATAATGATTTCCTCGTGTGTACATATGCCTGCAAGGAAGGAATCATAGGAGTCCTTATGCAAGAGGGACATGTAATTTGCTATGCGTCCCGAAAATTAAATGAGCATGAGATCAATTATATGACCCGTGAACTAGAGCTGGCTTCCATAGTACATGCTTTAAAAATGTGGAGGCACTACCTCCTAGGAAGGAGATTTGTGCTTATGACAGACCATTATGGGTTGAGGCACCTGTTTGATCAACCGAAACTCAATGCCAGGCTAGCTAGGTGGATGGCTCTCCTAAGTGAATTCGATTTCAAAATCAAACACATAAAAGGAAAGGAAAACAAGGTGGTTGATGCCCTTAGAAGAAGTATAAAAACGATTCATCTAGCAGCAGTAAGCACCTATGAAACGAATGTCAGGTAAAGAGTCAGAAATGGATAAGAGACATATGTATTCTTCAAAACCGTGACTTCATACCTAAGGCAAGAGTCTATAAGGCTAAAGTATGAAGGCTACCAGATGCTCGAGGAAGGGTTGTTGACTTACAGAAATAGATTGTATATTCCAAACTGTGACGACTTGAAAAGGTTCATAATGGATGAACTACATAAGAGACCATATATTGGTCATCCAGGATATCAGAAGATGATCACGACTACTAGGAAACAATCATATTGGCCTGGATTGAAGAAAGACATAGCTAAATATCTAGATAAGTTCCTAGAATGCTAGCAAGTTAAGGCAAAACACTGACATCCAACAGGATTTTTACAGCCCCTACCAATCCCAGAGTGGAAATGGGAAACCATCTCCATGGATTTCATCACTGGATTACCAAAGTCAACCAAGCAAAATCATGCCATCATGGTCATGGCGGACAAACTGAGTAAGTTTGCCCATTTCGTCCCTGTCAAGTCAACCTACAAAGCCATAGATATTGCCAACATCTTCATGAAGGATATATTTAGACTGCATGGCATGCCCAAAGAAATTGTATCTGACCAAGATACCAAATTTAATTCAAACTTTTGGAAATCCCTAATGGTCGGTTTTGAGACTAAATTGTTGTTCAACACAACCTATCACCCTCAAACTGATGGACAGACAGAAAGAGTGATCCAAATAGTAGAATACATGCTAAGGATGCATGTAATGCATCAACCTAAGAAGTGGGAAGACTACCTACCATTGGTAGAGTTGGCCTACAATAATGGTTATCAAGAATCCTTGAAGATGAGCCCTTTTGAAGCCCTCTATGGTAGACAATGCAAGATTCCAATCAATTGGAATAATCCAGTGGACAGAATTACAATCGAACCTGACATGCTGAAAGAAATGGAACAACAAGTAATTCAGATAAAGAAAAATCTGGAGATTGCTCAGGATAGACAGAAAAGTTATGTCGACAGGAAAAGAACTCCTCGAGAGTTCAAGACCGGAGACCATGTCTATCTCAAATTTAGACCCATAAAGAGTTCCCTGAGAATGGGAGCCTGTGCCAAATTGGCAGCTCGGTATTGTGGGTCCTTTGAAGTCTTAGATAGAGTGAGACATGTAGCCTATAGGCTAGCACTTCCTCCCATTGTAAAGGCACATATTGTTTTTCATGTTTCATTATTGAAGAAATATGTACATGATTCTAATCATATAATTGACTGGTATGTGATCCAGGTGGAGCCGGAGGGAGAATTCCTGCTAGAACCCCAATGCATTTAGACAGGAAGGAAACCTCACTCAGAAACCGAACCATTGCACAGGTCAAGGTGCAGTGGAAACACTTTGGCCCAGATGAGGCTACGTGGGAAATGGAGGATGCCATTAGACAGGCATATCCGATTTTGTTTACTCCAATACATACATGTCATGTTGACAGATAGAACATCAAGGACGATGTTCCTTTAAGGGGGAGGGAATTGTAACACCCGGTGTCCCCCAGTCTGTAAATATAACTATATTGGCCAAGGAACTATGGCAAACCTAAAAGTGTGAATGTTTGATTTGATGGACCTTTGTATAAAAGGTCGATGAATGTAAATTCTGTTATTTTAACAGAAAATGGTTACATGTTGCATGACTGCTGAAAGAGGGGATGTGCTAAGAGAAAACCATGAATGCTATGAAAGGTGGTGTAGGGGACCCGGAATGGTTGCGTTAACCTCCACCGAACCAGTACCATGCTAGAATTAATTGCTCAGATCAAAACAACCCTCTGACCCAGGAATGAATTACAGTCAGACTGGTAGGTGGGAATACCTCCTCAAGATTTAATGAGGGGATGGGGCAGACTGCCCATCTGTAAGGCTTCCAGACCTAACCACAGACTGGGAATTCGAGCCACACACAATCTTGCTAAGGAACGCAAGAAAGGAAGCGTGGTGTGGGAAAAGAAGACATGCGAAGAGTTCAGAGATGAGAGTCGAATCTCTCGGGTCCGAGGAAGGATTGAAAGCATAAAGTGAGTTATCATCACATAGAATAGAGACCGAGCCAGGAGAAGGAGAGTAACCTTCGTCCTTGTTTATTCCTGTATTGGGAGAAGGAGAGTAACCTTCGTGCCTAACTTTCGTTCAGCTGGAAGTAAGAGATTGAATCTCAAATCATCGTGGCCTAAGCTCAGGGGTGGCCTGTGAAAAATCCATTGGGAGTGACTGAGCCTATGGTTGGATTGAGGAAGGTCGTGGACCGTCAATCTGACACGAGCATATTAACGCAAGGAGTGCATGGGAATTCGAAATTCCCTAAGGATCAAGCTCGAAAGGGATAACACGTTTCAGAAGTGTCGAGGAGACCCAAGATAGCCGAACTCGCAAGAGGAACAAAGGCTGAGGCCTCTGAACATTTACCAAACTCTTCCAAGTCAGACGAAGTCAAAAGTTGAGGAGGAGGAGCGACAACAACCGTCAGATCAGTTGTGCGGAGAAGCCTGGACCGTTAGATCAACGTTCAGGGAAGAAGAGAAGAAGAGTTGGGAGGGAACATATCCTAACTGTCAGATCCGAGCACAAAGGGACGTTAGTCGTCCGATCTAAGGTAAAGGTCACAAGTTTTAAGGTTTGTGTGCACAGGAGGGTTGACTGGCCAAGGTCCCAAGGTCCCAAAGTGAATTGGGACCGTTCATCGCTAAGAGGGACAAGTGGCGCCAGATCCACAACTTCCGAGCGAGATCTTGTGGGCAAGGAGAGAGTGGAATCATCGAAGACCCGAAGTAGATCCTGACCATTGATCACTAGGAGACACATGCCAGCATATCAGTAACTCTAGATAAAATTCATTGGAGGAATTTGAGAGTTGAAACTCCCGAAGGGTGGAGAGTTGGAACCAATCGTAACAGTCGATTGGGAAGGGAGCTATGTGCCGACGGATCGTGAGGTCTGGGAAGGCACGTGAAAGACAAGAAAGGAGGATAGATAACAGTCGTTGAACACAGATCATCGCTGGAAGCAAGAGATTGACGTTTGGGGAGAATTGCGGGGCTAGAACATGCTTGAGTCTTAATTCTACTTGAGTGGGCCGCAATTGAAACCACAATATTGTCAAAGGCATACGTGGCGCTTTGTAGTAAATTGCGGGGCAAAAAGCGGGTTGTTTTAAAACCACCCTTGGACGTGCCCGCAATCACATATTTTCCAAGAGGTCATAGCCTAGGAACATAAGGAGGAGGGGGTTAATGGAAAAGGAGCTAGCACCTAAAATCCTACATTTCGGAAGCACGCAGACAAAGGTCACGGGTACCCTTAGCCCTGCACCAGGTAGTTAGAAGGTTCTGTGTTTAATAATAGAACGAGACCATCAAGTTCTTAGAGAGTCGTTTGGCTCCAGAATCGAAGATCCTTGACCAGAAGACCGAGCTGGTTCCCCGACTGTCCCAATTAGAACCCGTAGAGAGAGAGGATTTATTCCTGCAAGGAGGATGAATTTTTTCCTTTATTTTAGCCCCATCGTGGGTGTGTTACAATTTTGTCTTTCTTTAATGTCTATGCACATGATATGATATCTATTACCCTACATTGATGACATGGCAATGCCATTTAAATGATTGCATGATATGATATCTATTACCCTACATTGATGACATGGCAATGCCATTTAAATGCTTGCATTATATGATATCTATTACCCTACATCAGTGACATGGCAATGCCATTTAAATGCTTGCATGTCAGTGGTGTGCATTTACATACATAGAGCATCACAACCAAACCATGATAAGGGAAAACTATGAATTTCCCTCATAGAAAATATCACGTGCTCATTTATCATTTGCATGTTGTGGTGGTATTCTACATAAAAGAAAATTACTTTATCATGTGGTTACAACATGCAAATGATAAACGAGGTATTACTTTATTTTAAGATAACGATTAGCGCACCATACATCAAAAGAAACAAAAGTGTGTCTATTTGGTATATTCATTGGTGCTCTTGGAGTTTGGCAAAGCACTAATGCTCCTTTACAATACAAGTGTTGTTATGCAACTTAGTCCCTGCCATTCACGGTTTGGAAATGGACAATAAAACTAAATTATTTAGCCACTCAAGTTTGGAAATGGACATTAAAAGTAAATTATATAATTTGCAACAAACACTGTAAAGATAATGTTTGATATTTGAATTGCAAAGATAATGTTTTGGAAACAAACA
>JZKD02S1876695.1:0-14109 GCA_000966675.3 Picea glauca | reverse complement strand
CCTATATCATAAATGTGGATTTTTTCCTTGCCGGATATACTTCTTTCTATATTCCTTAAATGTTATTTGGATTTTCATAAATCAAATTTTGGATTTTAAGAGAGCTCCAATAATATTTTCCTCGCAATGTTCTCCTTATGTATGATGTGTAGGGTCTTTGGCTAGAAGGGCACAGACACCTTCGCCCAAGTTCTCAAGGAGACGCAATCTAGGGTTGCTACAACATCCAAGATTCACATCGATTGGGAAAGTGGGTGCCTTGGGCGTGCATGAAATATCCCTAATCCCGCAGATCAAGATATTTTCTACTGATCCAATGTTCTGTCTTGCAGATCTGATACATCGGGGGTTTCTGGATGTGTTTCAGTTGTGTGTTTGAGATCTTTATGGTTATTTCATGTGCATGTTGGTTATTTCAAGTGCATGTTGGTTATTGCATGTGCATGTTGCGTATTTATGGTTTAAACAGTATATAAAGGATGCATGCGGAAGTAAAGAACATCAAATGCCCAATAACATATATTATGTGACTCAGGCATGGAAATACAATAACACACTGGAAATATAGAGTATAATTGTTAACTATATCTCATGGATCGTCACTGTAATATAATCAAGTAGCATAAAAATACATGTGACCAGAAGATGAATGCAGATTTGATGCATGCACGCATAGATTGACAGAAATATGCGACCCCGGAGAAATACGGTAACTGTTACCAGCTGGAAAACTTGTCCGGAAGGATAGACCATCGGAATGCACCGAAAAATGCTCCAATAGAAGCGCCCTGGCCTCTAGACTGGAATGGATGAGTGCCGGATACCAAATCTGGCCTTTGAGGTACTGGATCTGGACCCTTGGGGGGTTTGCGCACCTCTTGGGACACTGGATGCACCCCAAATGATTCCACCGACGGAATCAACTACTATAGGGCTCAAAATGATCATCTCGCCAAATGCATAATGAGGAATTAGGTCAAATTCATATCAATGCATGATGAGGAATTAGGTCAAATTCCTCCCTTTATACCATTCTCAATCTAATTCACCATTTACCTCACTTAAGCTATACGCTTTTCATCCTAAGGTGAATAATTAATTAATTAAGTCCCCCTTTAACATCTTTTCATTCTAATTCTTCGTTGACTTAGGCTTAAGTGACTTTTCATAAGTATTTTGGCTTAATTCATCGTTTAGCCATCAATTCCTTCTTATTTCTCCATCTTGTTCCTTGTTTGTGCCTGACTATAGTCTACAGGAACACATAGACTACTAAGTCACTCCTTGCTGGCCTACTCTTGGGAATGAGACATCATAGTCCTCCCTTCCCGAGATTGCTTGTCCTCAAGCAACATCAATCATGGGTGTTGTAAGATATGCTCTCCCTCCCATGTGGCATCCTCCATTGGAAGACCCCTCCATCTAACCAAGCACTCCTTGATGATCCTGCTCCTCAATCTGTGCTCTCTCTGCTCTAGTATCTCCTTTGGCACTAGCTCCAATGGACCCTCCTCATCCAAGGGTGGAAAATCCTCTGAAATGCTAAATTGTTGTCCCACAACTTTTTTAAGGCAAGAGATGTGAAAGACGTTATGAATCTTGTTACCTTCCGATAGCTCTAGCTCGTATGCCACCTCGCCTATCCTCCTGATGACTCTGTATGGCCTGCAAAAATTCAGATTCAACTTCTCTTCTCCGCTCCTCTTCAAGGAGAACTGTCTGTATGGATGTAATCGCAAAAAAACCAAATCCCCTACCTCAAAAATGCGCTCAACTCTGTGTCGATCTGCATATATCTTATGTTGGTTCTGAGTTGACTGCAAGTTCTCCCTTAGTGATTGAAGAACCCTCTGACTCTCCTCAACCCAATCCTTGGCCCCTGGGACCCTGTTGTCCCCAAACACAGTCTCCATAAAGGAGGGTGCATCGTATCCATACAATTCCCTAAACGGTGACATCATGATGGACATATGGTAAATTGTGTTGTAGCAATACTCACCTACATGTAACCATCTCACCCAAGTGCGTTGCTGCCCCCCCACATAGTTCCTCAGATACCTCTCCACCCATTTGTTGACGATCTCTGTCTGCCCATCTGTCTATGGGTGGTAGCTGGTACTCATGGCTAGCTCTGTGCCTGTCAACTTGAAAAGCTCTTGCCAAAATGCATTGATGAAGCGTCCATCTCTATCACTAACTATCTGCTTGGGTAACCTGTGCAACTAGAATACCTCTCTAGAAAACAACTCTGCTACCTGTACGACCTTGTAGCTTGTGGGTATGGCAAAGAAATGTGCAAATTTGGTCAGTCTGTCGACGACCACAAATATACAGTCCTTACCCTGCACTCTAGAAAGGCCTGTAATGAAATCCATAGAAATGCTCTCCCATTTCTACTCTGGAATGGGTAGAGGTTGTAATAGCCATGCGGGGTGTGTCTGCCCAAACTTGTTTTGCTGACAAGTCATGCACTCTCGTATGTGTTTCAACACACCATCCTTGAGACCCTTCTATGAGAATCTCTCCTTGATCTGCCTATATGTTTTGAAGTACCCCTAATGTCCTGTTGTAGGCGAATCATGACATACCTTCAGAATTTTCCCCTTCAGGGTGGATTCTGGAACCAAGTAGATCCGGTCCTTATGGAAAATTACGTCATCAAGAACCCGGTATCTATCATCAATCACTTGTCTGTCCATCACCTCACAAGCAAATTTGTTTTAGGAGTATTCTACCAACAAATGAGCTTTCCAATCTGTACAACTGTCCATCATCGAACATCCTGCTGGCCTCCTAGACAAGGCATTTTCCACGATATTCCTTTTTCCCTTGACATACTCAATGTCAAAGTCAAAGGCTTGGATATTTGAGACCCACTCCTATTGCCTCTCACTGAGGTCTTTCTGATCAAGGAAATACTGCTTGAATTTGGTTAAGGCATGCATGATCGCTAGCATCTCCTTGTCGTAAATAGGATAGATTCTCTCCGACTCGTTGAGCTTTCTACTCTCAAACATGATGGGGTGGCCCCCTTGCATCAAAACTGTTCCAATCCCCACCCTTGATGCGTTGCACTCCAAGACAAATGGCTGTGAGAAGTCTGGAAGGGCTAGAACATGGCATGTGGTCATAACCTTCTTCATTTTGTCGAATGTCTGTTGTGACTCCTCTGTCCAATGAAAATCACCCTTCTTGGTCAAGTCTATGAGTGGTGCTCCCAACTGTGAAAAACCCTTGATGAACCACCTATAGTAACTGCATAACCTAAAGAATCCTCTTAGCTACGTGAGATTCTTGGGCATTGGCCAATCCAAAATGGCCCTGATATTTTCCTAATGAACCTGTACTCCCTTCCCACTGATGATATGCCCCAAGTACAATAGTTTTCTCATGCCAAATTCACATTTGGATTCCTTGGCATATAAATATTGTGCCTGCATAATACCCAAGACCTCCCCCAAATGTGCTATATGTTCATCCCATGTCTTGTTCTAGATCAATATGTCATCGAAGAATACAAGGATGTACTTCCTCAACTGTCCTCTAAAGATATGATTCATGCAAGACTGGAAAGTGGTTGGTGCATTGGTCAATCCAAATGGCATGACCAAGAACTCAAAGTGTCTGAAATGGCACCGAAATGTTGTCTTCTCAATGTCCTGCTCCCTGATGCTGATCTAATGGTATCATGAGCGTAGATAAATCTTAGTGAAGAAGACTGCCCCATGTAACTCATCCATCAACTCATCTATGCGTGGAATGGGGTAACGATTCTTGATCATTTTCTTATCGAACGCTCTGTAATTGATGCATATCCATAACGTTCCATCCTTCTTCAGTACCAGGACGACTGAATATGTAAAAGGACTCATGATGGGCCTGATGTGCCCCATAGCAAGAAATTCTTTGATTGCTTTCTCAATATCATCCTTGCATTTCTTGGGGTGCTTGTAGGGTGTTGAAATCACCGGTGTAGCCCCTGCCTCTAACTCAATAATGTGCTCAAAACCCCTGTCGGGTGGTCTCCCTGGTGGTATCGGCCCAAATACTGACTCATACTGACCCAAAAGCTCTATGATCTGTGGGTGGTAATGCTCCCTACCCTTAGAATCCTTCCACGTGGTGATCAAACACTCTACTGCATAAGCCACATCTCCATGATGAAAGATACGCTCCATCCTCTTTGCCGATACTACTCGATGTGCTCTTGTAGACATGCCCCTCAGCACAACTCGCGATCCACTGGAATCTCTAAAGCTCATGGCCAACGTTTGATAGTTGAACCCAATATCTCCTAATGAATATAACCACTGTACCCCTAACACGACATCAGTATATGATAGGTCAACTACATAGAAGGTGTCTGTCAAGGTGTAGTTTCCTATTTTGACCTCTAGGTCGGGGATCATGTCCAAACATGTCATCATGTATCTATCATCCACTGCCACATGGAATCCCTCAAAATCCTCTGTGTGTAACCCCCTCCTGGATACCAAGGACACATCTATGAATTTGTGGGTGGCCCCACCATCAACTAAAGTTTTCATGTGTTGCCCCTGTACCCTCTGAGCTTGAGAGTGTTGTACCTGGGTACTCCTGAAAGGGTGGCTATGGTTCCTCCTTTCACCTCTCTACGAGGTTTTTCCTCCTCCTTGGGTTGTGCCCTTGCCAATATGATAGGTTTCTTTGGCTGCTGCTCTGGCTCATGAGTGGTCTCAGTCTCTGAATCACTATCTGTCTATGCCTCAATATCCTCATCCTCCT
Source organism: Picea glauca (assembly GCA_000966675.3). Lineage (NCBI taxonomy): Eukaryota > Viridiplantae > Streptophyta > Pinopsida > Pinales > Pinaceae > Picea > Picea glauca. Next base: position 9,345 of record JZKD02S1876695.1, on the reverse strand, counting down.
CCTCACTGCCTGATTCCACTTCGATGTAGTGGATCTATCCCTTTTCCATGCATCTATGCCCTGGGACCCAAGGGTCTCTGCAGGAGAAGCAAAGATTCCTCCTCATCAGCTCCCGTCGCGTATCATCAACCAATTTGGGATTTCCCTTTCATTCCCTTTGAGGATTCTTCTGATCCTTGTCTCTCTATGGTACAAAGGGTTTGGTGAAGGGTTTAGTTTTTGGCACTGAATTCTCCAAATCTCTAGTGCGTCGGATGACATCTTGCAAGGTATGAGGCCGGTAGGCCTTCACCCATCCTCTCAATGGTTATGTGAGCCCTTTTGTGAATAGCATGACCAATCGGGGCTCAGATATGTCTGTCACTGCCACTGCTACCCTCTGAAACTCTGAGATAAATGCCTCTTTTGTGCCAGTTTGTCTCAACTGGGCTCGATCTCTAAAATGGATCTCTGGATCCCTTCTGTCAATTCTATCCATGAGTCTCTCTGTGAACTCTCTGTAGGAGGTGATGCGAATGTGACCCAATGTCACCAATCCGCGATACCACCACTCATGTGCCTCACCCTCCAAGTGTAAGGTGGAGAAACTAATGGCCTCTGACTTGGTCATCTAGTTGAGCTTGTAGTAGGTGTCTAGTTTCTGTACCCAAGATTTGGCGGTGCATTTGGATGATCCGTCAAAAGAAGGTATGGTGAGTGTACCAACTTTTCATGTGAAATCATTGTTATGCCCCTGTTGCTGCTGCTGCTGTGGTCCTCCCCTCTGTGGCAATCTGGGGCAGTTCCTGAGTCTGAGTCCACAATACTCGACTAAGGTCATATCCTGATGGAAGTCACGGCCCAATGCTACATACTCTCTCTGATACTCTGCAATATCCTCTGCATGAGTGGGCAGTCTCTATGCTATCGATATCTATGCTGCTACCAGGGGTGCCCTCTGGAAACTGTGAAACAAGGGACATGGGATCCTACTCCCAGAGGTGTATGTGCGAGTGGGTGACTGGGGTCTACTATCTACCCCTGAGTTCCCCTATGCTGCATGTGGGGCTTGTGTGCCCGGGATGTCTACCATAGCCAGTCTATCCACTACCTGAGCCAAAGACTGAGACATGGTCCACTGACTATCTAGCATATCACTAATAACCTGCATGAAGGCTACATCTAGATCCACGGGGGCCTTACCACTACCCTCTGGTCACTCATATCTGTCACCTAGCCTCCTCTCTGCTTCGTGCTCGACCTTGCGCTCTTCTCTTCTCTCTGCTTATTTGTGTGCCTCTTCCTCTTCCTCTGAACTTGGAGGGAAGGGAGGAAAGTTAGGCCTATCCCTTCTTTCCCTGGCCCTGTTGTAAGTGACATATTCGTCACCTACTTGCTCATGACCATTTGGTTCTTCTACTATATTCATTGTCTTTAGTCACAGGCTGGCAGGACTAAAGCTCTGATACCACTGAAATATCCCTGATCTCACAGATCAAGATATTTGCTATTGATCCAATGTTCTCTCTTGCAGATCTGATACACTAGGGGTTTTTGGATGCGTTTCAGTTGTGTGTTTGAGATCTTTATGGTTATTGCATGTGCATGTTGGTTATTTGAGGTGCATGTTGGTTATTGCATGTGCATGTTGCGTATTTATGGTTTAAACAACATATAAAAGATGCATGCGGAAGTAAATAACATCAACTGCCCAATAACATATATTATGCGACTCAAGCATGGAAATACAATAACACATTGGAAATATAGAGTATAATCATCAGCTAGATCTCATGGATCGTCACTAGAATACAATCAAATAGCATAAAAATACTCGTGATCAGAAGATGAATGCAGATCTGATGCATGCATGGATAGATCGACAAAAATATGCGACTTCGGAGAAATACGGTAACCGCTACCAACTGGAAAAATCGTTCGGAAGGATAGACTGTCGGAATGTGCTAGAAACTACTCCAATAGAAGCGCCCTGACCTATAGATTGGAATGGATGAATGTCAGATACCAGATCTAGCCTTTGAGGTACTGGATCTGGACCCCTGGGGGGTTTGCGCACCTCCTGGGACACTAGATGCGCCCCAAATGATTCCACTGATGAAATCAACTACTATAGGGCTCAAAACGATCATCTTGCCAAATGTAGAACTGGGTTGGAAGGGTTTCCCCGGATCTGTCCTGATGCTCCGTCTGCAACCCCAAATGTACTGCCGGAAGAGTTGCGCCCTAAATGGATGGATGATGCACTTTGCAAGATTCCACCGTCAGAATATGATGATAAATGGATCAATAGAAGCGCCCTGGCTGGATCTCCACTGGGTCGGAAGGAAACTGCAATTTGAGCTTAGACCTCGTGCAACTCCACAAACCCTCAATTTGACTTGCGCCCTCACTGGATGAGCTACGCACACTGTACTGGATACTCCTGAATAGCTTGGTGAAATACCTGGATGGTATCTCCAATGGGCTAGGGTGTGTCTCTCAACACTGAAACTGATTAATGGTGGTGGTTTCCTCCATAAATCCACAAAACAACAAGGTCGACTCTCTTCCTCCTCTGGTAAGTCTCAACATGAACTCATAACAATGCATAATGAGGAAATAGGTCAAATTCCTCCCTTTATACCATTCCCGATCTAATTCACCATTGACCTCATTTAATCTAGACGCTTTTCCTCCTAAGGTGATTAATTAATTAATTAATTCCCCCTTTAGCACCTTTTCATTCTAATTCTTCGTTGACTTAGGCTTAAGTGACTTTTCCTAAGTATTTTGGCTTAATTCATCGTTTAGCCATCAATTCCTCCTTATTTCTCCATCTTGTTCCCTGTTTGTTCCTGACTATAGTCTACAGGAACACATAGACTGCTAAGTCACTCCCTGTTGGCCTACTCTTGGGAACGGGACATCACAGTGCAAACATGCCAAGGGGCTTGCCCAAGCATGAGGTGAAGCAAAGGGTGGAAGCAAACAAGAGAAGTGGTGCACTAAAGAGGTTGGGGTGTGCTGGCATGAGGAATGCACCAAGGTTGGGGTGCTCCGATCCAAAGGGATGCGATGGTTGATGGGCACACAATTTTGTTTGGGTGCACCAAGTTCTCAAAAGGGCACAACGATTCATTTGGATGTGATGGTTCATGAAGGGGTGTGACACAACCAAAGGATGCGACGCTTCGTGATGAAGACCTTTGAAGTACGTATAAGAGAACAAGGGCACACAACCAAGGAAGGAGATTTGAACAACAAGGAGACCAAGATCAACTCTGAAATTATGAGGCAGACTTGGATGAAGAGAGGCGAGCTCCCTTAAGGAACCAAGTCACTTCACATGGGAGGACTTGTGCTGCCTTTAGGTGATTCTATGGACAGAGTTGGGGCGACCTTATTTTGGGCTGAATTTTGGGAAGTCTTGTCACAGGTTTGGGTGAGGAAACTATGAGATAGAATCGCAGGTCTGTGTGAAGTCTTGTGATAGAGAAGAGACAATGAGTCTGTGGTGGGAACAAGTCTGGGGTGCACCGCAGGAGTTGATAAAATTGTCATGAAAACGAGTTTTGGTGTGGTGAATCTGCGTATGAGTGTCTTGGTGAGGTGAGTTGAGTCGTGTGACTCTGCCAAGTTGTAAACTGAGCCGATAGTGCTCATATTGTAACTGTTTCACAATAATAAGACTTAGCCCAGAGTTAGGAATGTCTTGTGCCACCTGCACTATATTTGTGTGTCTCTTGGTTGTTTCGCAAGTGTTCTCTTTGTTTCATGGATGTATGCTTAAATGACTAAGTGTTAATATTGCTAACAAATTGTCTAAGTATACAAGTGAGTTGCACTAGAGTAGGAGTGTGACTCACTTGTAGCTTAGAACATAGTATGGGTATGCTTTAGGTGAAGAGGCATAGTTCAGATGAAGTCTCCTTGGTGTTGTCAAGCATCCACATGAGAAACATCATGGTGTCACACACCCTCAAGAGGTGCACGATCACAATATTTGGGTAGGCACACTGTGGGGAGGTGACAGATGGTATCAGAGAAGATTTGGCTCTTCACCACTAGCGCAATCAAAATGGTTGTGTTGAGGCACACTACAGTTGGTTTCACAATTCATTGCAAAGATACTTTACTGGGAACGTTCCTAGACATGGTGAATGATTCGTTGGAGTGAACTGATTCATCACAAAGACTTTGCATCAGACTTATGACAAAGGTTATGACTGACAATGTAGTTGAAGGTTGAATTGAGTGCACATCTTGTATAGACCGAGAGAAGAGTTTATGGTGAAATGAAGCACTTGGACAGGGTGGGTGATTGCAGATTTCATCGCATAACTTGTCGTAGAGTTGATCACAGAGGTAGTTTGGTCACATACTTGGTGAAGGTTCGGTAAGGTGGGCTGAACTTTCGCAAATATAGTCTCAACACATACTTGGTTGGTTCGACTTGTGACAAAAGTAAGTGCCAGACCTGTGTGCATACCTTGAGAAGACCGAGAGCAGAGTTCGTTGGGTGAATCGAGCACTTGGGAAAGGTAGATGAATGCAAAAATTGTCGTAGATCTAATAAAAAAAGTGATCAAAGAAGTGAGCACAAAGGGTGATTGCATAAGTGATTGTGAAGGGGAGCAGTTATGGGTTGCAACAAGTGGAAGCACTTGGGTGAGTTTGATGACTTGAGGTGACCTAGAGCATCTTTGCAACAAGGTAGTTGGTTGGGAACATTTTCATCAAGACATATTTGTGCCATGCATCACCAAGAACAACAATTAAGTTGAGTTGGGTTGTTTGACGAGTGGGTCGACTGCAACCTTGAGATGAGGTGACTCTTCGTAGAGTTATGCAGGTCAGTTAACAACATTATGACTTGACAATTGGATGTTGTGTGTGGTGATGGCAGGACATTGGAGATGATTTCGACCAATTTCATGAGAAGTTTTGGACTTAGATGTTTTTTGAAGTGGACAAATGAACTTATCCTTATAGCGCAGTGAAGGTGTTATGCAAGTTTATGGAGCTTCAAACAATGATTGAAGTGATTTCATGTGGAGAGTTAGTTGCTTGGGCAAGTAAATGTCCAACACAATAGACTTGAACCATGGGTGCAACCAAGAATGTTGTTGGGAAGGTACAGTTGGTTTTGAGTTTTTGCATTTCATAAGTGTTGCAATCATAGTTCTTTGAAGGGAAGTCAGATGACTTGGTGATTCAAGTGTAATCAGTTTCCATGGTCAAAACCGACTGACTTGAGGGTGGCTCAAGTGGTGTATATTCAAAGAAGTCTTGTAACAATTTCGGACGCCTTGACTAATGAATGTGCAAAGAGCTTGGGGTCACCTACTTGGACGAGTCCTGTGGTGGACTTAGACATATTTGGATGCAGTTGTGGAGGTGGCTTGAGGAAGTTGCCTAACTCTTTGATGAGGTGCATTGGATAGGTCGATGTGATGAAGTAAGCAACGAGGTCTAGATGTGTTGAGTTTGAGAGGATGGATGATGTATATTAGTGCATTGGTGCCTTAGAAAAATTTACTGGGTCATGCGATCACTTGACAGTCATGACGATAGTGCTAGGGTTTGGACACTTGCAGGAGGTGCAAGGTAGTTGTGTTCTAGGAGATAAATGGAGTTAGTAAAGAGTTCGACCAAGAATTGTTGGTAGTCAACCTGAATGGGCAGAACGCAGACCAAGTGACTTGGGTAGTGTTCACTTGCCTTTGGTATGGGACATTAGATGAGGCAAAGTGTACCTTGGTGTCTTGCGAATGATTGTGAGATGACTCAAAGATCCGAGAGGGTCGTTGCTTGAGGCTGGAAGAAGTATTGGTTCAAACATGACAAGGCATGGAAGTTCTTTGAGGTGACTCATTCTACTTAGAGCACTTTGGAAAATTCATTGGGATGTTTAAGGAGTGTGATTGCATTGGCCACACCCATTTCATATTTTGAGTTGCGGAGAGGTGACTCGATGGAAGAAGGTGAGTTGAGCACTTGCCTTAGTTTGAAGGATTGTGTAGACAGAAAGATTGCAACATGAAAAAATTATTTGGGCATGGGTGTTTATCTTGTCTTGGGGTAGCATGATTGAGGATTAAGCCTAACCATTCAAAGGCATAGAGAGGTAGATGCAACAACATGGTCAGGTGATAAAGTAGTGGGGAAAAGGCAGTCTGGATGTGCAATACTTGGTGTAGATGGGGCGTTTCATATTTGAAGACACAAATGAACATGAGGAGAAATCATCCAAGAAAGCCAAACTATTAGACTTGATCGCAATTTGATTCACAAGGGAAAATTTGGTTGGATGTACAGATGCACAGTGATTTCCCTTAACTCTTCGTAGAATTGGATGTGATACAAACTATGTGTAGAAAATTGAATTACTGTACCATGAGGTGGACAGTGGAGTTAAGTTGCCACATATGACTTTGTTTTAGGGTGACTTCATAGTACAACAAGGTGAGGGGTGACATTGCCTTGGTCTGAGGTTGTTGTGTGGATGAATCAAATTTTGAAAGGAAGTGACCAATTTATGCATGAAGGTGTGTAGACTCAAGGAGTGTGGCAGTTGGACTAACCATTCAAATAGTTCACGACTTGGGTAAGAACAACAACATGACAAGGGGGTCAAGAGTACAAACATACTAGTCAGTTTGGAGGCACAACACTTGGACATTGCATATGATCTCCCTGACAAAGATTGGATGTGGAAGTAGGGAGGAAAGGGTGTACACTTTCCTTAGTCTTTGGAGTTGGATGGAGTGAGAAAGATGTGGACAAAAAAGACTAAGTTCGAGCATGGAGATGTACATTTCAAGAACTGGACGGGATAGTTGGACTAGCTACCCAACTAGTGCAGGACTTGAGGCTATATCATTGTGTGGATACATGGCAGAGTTGGTTGAAGTATGGATGCAAAGACAAGTTCACAAGAGTTCAACACTTAAACATTTTCATGTTCTAATTGAGGTTGCAACAATGGAGGCAACAACAACAAAAAACCAGAGTGTGATTGTCTCAACAGGATAGTGGCAGCTTGGACACTGCGAACACAGTTAGGGAGGAGATGTCCTTCCATTGTAGCAGACAGATTGGTCACACACAACTTTGGGAAGAGGGTAGTTTGGATGGTTGCACAGGAGATGATTGCAGTGCAAGTTAGAAACTTAAGGTTTCCACTTCGCAAGGAGACTTGAGGTTTCCACTTTGACATAAATTTGGGGTTTCCAATTGGCACAAAACTTGGGGTTTTTGGAAAACATAGTTACGATGGAGGCACAGGTTTGGGAAAAGACTTGGAGATCACAAATTTTGTGGATTTTTCTAGGGATGGAAACTACTTGAGGTGGGGAAGGTTGTAAGGTCGACGACTAGAAGGGTGTGGACACCTTTACCCAAGTCCTTAAGGAGATGGAATTTGGGGTTGCTCCCTCACCCAAGAGTCACACCCGTTGGGAAAGTAGGCACCTTGAGCGTGAAAACATGCCAAGGGTCTTGCCCAAGCATGAGGTGAAGCATGGGGTGGAACAAACCAAGAGAATGGGTGCACCAAAGAGGCTAGGGTGCACCGACATGAGGAACGCACCAAGGTTGGGGCGTGTCGGTCCTAAGGGACATGACAGTTTATGGGCGCACATGTTTGTTTGGGTGCACTAGGTCCGCGAAAGGGCACAATGATTCATTTGGGCATGATGATTTACAAAGGGGAGTGACACACCCAAAGGATGTGTCGATTCATGACGATGACCTTTGGAGTCCATATAAGAGAACAAGGGTGCATAACCAAGGAAGGAGAATTGAATAAGAAGGAGAATTGAATTGAATAATAAGGAGAGAAATATCAGCTCTGCGATTATGAGACATACTTGGATGAAGAGAGGTGAGCACCCTCAAGGAGCTAAGTTGCTCCACATGGGAGGACTTGTGCTGCCTTGAGGTGATTCTATGGACAGAGTTGGGACAACCTTCTTTTAGGTTGAGTTTGGGGAAGTCTTGTTTCAGGTTTTGGTGAGGCAACTATGAGATAGAACTGCAAATCTGTGTGAATTCTTGTGATAGAGAAGAGACGACGAGTCTATGGTGGGCACACGTCTGGGGTGCATTGGAGGAGTTGTGAAATTTGTCATGATAGACGAGTCTTAGTGTGCTGAATCTATGTATGAGTGTCTTGGTGAGGTGAGGGGAGTCGTGCAACTCTTCCAAGTTGCAAACCGAGATGGTAGTGCTCATATTGTAATTTTTTTGCAATAATAAGACTTATCCAGGCGTTAAGCATGTTTTGTGCCACTTGCACTATATTTGTGTGCGTCTTGTTTGTTTCTCAAGTGTTCCCTTCGTTTCATGGACGCATGTTTAAATGATTAAGTGTTAAGACTGTTAACAAATTTTCTAAGTATACAAGTGAGATGCACTAGAGTAGGAGTGTGAATTTCTTGTAGCCTAGAATAGAGTATGGGTATTCTCTAAGTGAAGAGGCGTACTCTTGAAAAAGTATCATTAGTGTTGCCAAGTAGCCAAGTGAGAAACGTCGTGGTGTCACACGCCCTCAAGAGGTTGAAGATTGCAATATTCGAACAAACACACTATGGGGACATGACATGATGTAATACCATAGTGAAGACTCATTCTCGATTCAATATTTTTCTTCACAATCTTGATATGCCTCTATAGCCTTCCTTTACATTCACAACTTATATATATATATATATAAAACTTTATTTATATACCACTATGGAATCTCTTGATTTTTGATTATTTCTTATAATTGGAGTAAAAAGTGGGCCATAATATTTGAGTGGGCCACAAGCCTAGTTTTTTTTTCAAGAAAAAAAATTTGTATTTTTATTTGAGATAAACAAAAATTCAATACTCAGGTGCTCCATGAACAATCCCAAAAAGATCATCTAGAGATAGATGTCTTCAAGATACATAAATATCCATAGCCTTCATAATATCAAGTATATTATCTATCAATTAATTGAATACAAACATTAGACTTAACAATCCCATGTATTGACAAATTACAACTTCAAAAGGAGTTCAGAAATCATTAAATGAAAACTGTTGTAAAACCACTGTATGGCCATCTTGTACTTCTTCCAAAGAACCGTAAAGCTCAAAAAGATGAATTCCTTCCTTTGAGAGCTGATTTGCAATCTTGTTATGCTCTTTATAAATATGAGTATAGATGACCCAAAGAAACTGGTTAGATATTTTCTTTAATTGTTGTGCTAGTGCAAGGAGAGGATTATTTTGTACTTGGAGGGTTCCTTTCATCTAATTAATGACCATAAATGAATCATCCATGACTTGAAGCTTATTGTTGGGATATTCAATTGCTTAAATTGCTTTCATTTAATT
>JZKD02S1876684.1:49638-67518 GCA_000966675.3 Picea glauca | reverse complement strand
TCAAAGTAGTCAAAGTGCTTACAAAGAAGAGATTATTTAAATAATAAAGTGAAGTGACAAAGTCAAAGAGGATTATTTAAATAATAAAGTGAAGTGACAAAGTCAAGGATGATTAATTAAATAATAAAGTGAAGTGACAAAGTCAAGAAGGATTATTTAAATAATAAAATAAATGAAGAACTTTATAATTATGGAAAGTGGTTAGAAGTGGGTTAGCCCTAAAATAAGGAGAGTGGGTTCAGATGGTTAAAAGGTAACCCCTTGAGGAAGCTACATGAAAGTATAAATAAGAGGCACAACTCTCTCATTTTGATCACACTTGAGCATATTGAATATCTACAGATGATCGAGGTAACCAAAGGATATCTAAGCCTAATTTCAGAGGGAAGGTGAAGTAAAGAAGGCCGAAATTCAAAGGAGGATAAATTCTTTTGATGATGCTTTCTAAGGTATGTTATTTACAGGTCATCTCACCATTTTCGTAATAACTTTTTTTCTAGAATGATTCAGACCGTGAAATTGGGAGGCCATTGAGGAAACATATCCAAGTAGTTGTGGTACAAACTTAAGCTTGTGGGTCATTGTATTTTTGGAGTTACACTCCGTGGAATATAGGGTTTGTGGCTAGTCCTGAAACTAGTCTAAAACATGTGTTTCAAGTAAAAACGTCATAACTTCATAATAGATCCAAATTTAGCAAGACCAAATGTGTTGGTTAGAGTATAGTTTGTAGTATTATGTGTACAATTTTTAGATCCATACAACAAATATTCTGTGTGGGGCACGATCTACAAGTTTTCTCTCTAGAATAAGCCAAAATTCAACAAGGTATTCCATTTTTGCTATAACTCCTTTTATGAGAGTTTCCAAGTAGTGACACCTGGAGGAATTGCATAAAACACACTGAAGGAATCATGGTCAACCAAAATCTAAGAAAACTATCGAAGATACATCTTCAAGAAGACCATTCGTGTTTAAGCCACAAAGAAGCTTCAATCATGATCATGATCAGTCAAGGCAGAAATTCAAAAGGACTACACCACAAAGAAGATCATTCACTCCCAGGTATGCAAAAAAATTTTATGGTCATTGTTTTTATTGTACTAATTTTGGACATAAGGTTGCAGATTGCAGGGATTATAAAAGAAATGTTCAAGCAAGAAGTGCATATGTAGCCCCATGTAACATTGAATGTTACAAATGTCATAACTATGGACACATAGCTAGTGATTGTAGAAGCATGATCGATACTTCCATGAAAGAGAACACTGATATCTGTAACATCCCACTTTTGTGCGCACTGAGCAAACTTATTCTTTGAGGACACTTGCTTGAAAGTGATCCAGATTATTATACTATTGGTCATTTGATTATGATTATGAAGCATTATGGATATGATGATATGTTATTTTGTTGTATTGACATAGACAGGTGCTATTGAATGGGTTCTCCTGAGCGTGTAGGACTTTGGACCTCGAGGATGCAGAGGCATTGATGAAACCCCTTGGACTTCGGATCAAGTCAGGGAGTGGACTGTTGGGTTGAATATTGTTGATGTGACATATGTACATATGATTAGATGTTATGATGATTGACTATTATTGCTGACATGATTCGTTGATGGATGTAGGATGACGATATCTTGTCGACCAGACTCACATGTGGATTGGAGGGGCCACGCATGACAACCAAAGACTTTGAGGGAGAGGTGTGGGAGCAGCCCTGCCATAGCCTACTAGCACTCCCATTGTGGCTCGAACTGTAGGTTAACGATTACCTATTTCAAGAAGACCCACAATGTCGTGAGGGCAGACTGCGACAGTCGCTCACGATGATTCTAAGGGGCACACAATAAGGTAGGGGCCTCATTCCTCAGAGGCCCTTAGTATCCCACAAGATCACCTAGTGAAGTATTGACTCCAGGGGTTTTTAATGTCTACCAAGTTAGTCAATAGGCGAGTGGCACCCTTGGATCACATAGTATGTCTTGAAAGGCATGTCGCACAAGGAAAACAGAAAGAGGCGAGTGGCACCCTTGGAGCACGTAGTGTGTCTTGAAGGGAACGTCGCACAAGGAAAATGGAAAGAGGCAAGTGACACCCTTGGAGCAAGAAGTGCGTCCTAAAGGGAACACTGCTCAAGGAAAACATAAGAGGCAAGTGGCACCCTTGGAGCATGTAGTGTGTCCTAAAGGGCACACCGTGATTTCAATGCGTAAGTGAATAAACCTAGTCGACCTTAAAATGAACGATGTGATAAGTAAGATTTAAAAACAATTTCCCTAATAAAAATGTCGCCCAACCTAGTGAAATTAAAATCTAGGTCTAAGTAACACATGTAGTCAAAAGTAATAATCATAATTAAACATGTGTACGAGGGAGGTTTTTCCTAATTAATTAAATGAAAAAGGAATTTAATGATAATTTGGGAAACTAATTACTTGAAAAATCTATAAAAATGATGGAGGAGGAGTATGGATCTCATATTTATGTGTAACGTTACGCTGTTGAATTTTTGTCTTGACTGAACTTCTCTTGTGGGAGTTGGGATACCCATCTGAGGTAACGAGTGGTAGCTTGACCTTGCAAGGCAACCTAGGTGCTAGCAGTTCTCCATTATTGGGTGTGTGGCCCTTTTGTGGCTCGGGGGGCTCAAGGGGAAGAAGAGTACCCCTAGCGTTGGATGGGAGGTACCGGTGAGGTCACATCAATCGACAAGAAGGAGATGGACAGAGCACACGTAGGATATAAACTACAGAGCATTCATGGTTGGCCAAGGTACGTCTGCTTAATTTGTTACTTGCAATGAAATTAAACTTACACATGTTATTTCTCTGTGCTCGGTTGAAGATTTCATTACCATGAGTTGTCTTGCATTTGATTTCCTATGGTATCGTAATACCCTTGTTTGTTGTATTCTGAATTGATTTCCCTTGGAGAACTCAACTTCTAATTTCATTGACTTCTCTGTGTGGGTTTTATTGATTATTATGAAGAGATTGTGTTTTTATCTTCCACCCCTTATCCCTTTAGTCATCAGTTCATGCCTGAGCAGTCGGCCAGGAACCAAATCGACGATCGTCACTTCGGTGTTTAAAGACCTATAGATTCAAATGCCCTACTTTTCTGTGCATGGATGATGAGTGAAGGATAAACTTTTCCCAGCTATCTATCCCTTACTTGTCTTTGCGTTTTTCTTTTATGATTGATCTCAAATCCTTGCTCCCTCCTTATGAATGAGTATCTCTGTGTCTGATTGATTCATGGTTGAATGTTTAGTCTTTGCGCCTTCTTGTGATTGAGTATATCTGTGTTTTCTTGATTGATCATCTCTGCGTTTCTTTGGAATGATTACATCAACTTTCCTTGAATGTTAAACTCAATGTTTGAATGTTAACCTTGAATGATTAATCTCGAAGGATTAATCTCTGAGGAAATAGTTTTTACCAAGTCATTTTTCCTGAACCTCACTGCGTTGATGACTGTGTGACAACGTTTGATGTGTCTGTGTTTGACAAGTCTGCGATTGTTATATTTTTGGATGGCATTTTACACTCTGCATTTATGTTAACTCCCAACGTTTGGAAAGCTTTAATGACTACAAATTCACGTGATATATCTATTGCGAATTTACATAATTTTAATCTATATATTGATTGCGAATTTATTGCGATTTTAATATATAATTATTGTGATKTTACATGTTGTATRGAYTGCGATTTGACATGCTTTAATGAATACAAATTCACATGATATATYTRCTAYGGATTTACATAATTTAATCTATATATTGATTGTGAATTTACTGCGATTTTAATATATAATTACTGCGATTTTACATGTTGTRTGGACTGTGATTTTACATGCTATAATGACTGCGAATTCGCATGATATATCTACTRCGAATTTWCATAATTTTAATATATATATATATTGACTRTAAATTACTCCGATTTTAATATATATTTACTGCGATTTTACATGTTGTATGGACTGCAATTTYGTGTTTGTTTTTACTRCCTTCRATGCCCTTTTGTGCTGCATTTTGATGGCTTTTTCTCCACCACTTCATGCTTCTATTTTCCAGMAAAATCGTGGTTTGAATGYTGYGTTTTAGTAGAACTATACCARAGTTTATTCTTGGCATATCCCAAAGCCTCAATTGTTGAAATCTCCTCRTTTTTAAAATCTTATGATAGYGTTTATATTAGACAATGATCTATTTGCTTCTACGTTGATTGCAAATGAAATAACATTTATTTTAGACATCGATCTATTKMTTCTGYGTTTGATTRCAAATGGAATAACATTTATATTAGACAACTATCTATTTGCTTMTGCGTTTTGAWTGCAAATGAATTAGCATTTACATAAGACAACGGATTGAATTATCTAACAGACAACAAATTGAAACATAGAMWASKAATTGAAYTAGCATTTATATARACATCGAATTGAAGTATATATAGACAACGAATGGAATATAGAATATAAATTGAAATAACACTATTATCAATTGACAATGAATCTACACCTTGTCTGCAAATTTATGAATGACAACGTTGTATTCATTACTGTTAGGACTACGTTTTTCATCTAATATTTTATAGACAAGAATTATTCAATAGACAATGAATACATATGTTGATTGACAACAATTATCTAAACAACAATATATATGATCAATCCCTTACTTAGACAACAAATTATTGTTATTTCCTTAAATTGTTAATTCTTTATTGATGGACAATGATCACTTGGTTGTTGACAATTAGCACATGGCTTTATTGATTGATTTCTTGTTAATAGATAGCATATGGTTAGACAACATTAATGGTCGTGATTCTATTAATGGACATGGTTAGAGAATATTAATAGCACATGATTTATTAATGGACCGAATATTATTATGGGACAACGATATCATTGTTAGATATAATAGTTCACAGTTATGATAACATTTATGATAATAGTAAYATTTATARTAGTTCACTCCTTCACACTTAGACATCATGTTTAACACATAATGGTTTATGGTTGTTGGCAAAKTCATTTAATAGCTTGCATTTTTTTTTTTAATTTGAGTGATGTCATCTTGCGTCTTGTTGACTTGTCGCTTGGGTGCGTGGGCATARTCTTCTTGTCAATTACTTTGGTCTCCTAGTGTAACATCMCGCTCTTGCGTGCACTGAGCRAACTTATTCTTTGAGGACACTTGCTTGCAAGTGATCCAGATTATTATAMTATTGGYCRTTGRTTATGATTCTGAGGCATTATGGATGTGATTATATGTTATTTCGTTGTATTGATATAGAMAGGTGCTATTGACTTGGTTCTCCTGWGTGTGTAGGATTTTGGATCTCGAGGATGTAGAGGCATCGATGAAGCCCTTGGACTCTGGATCGAGTCAGGGAGTGGACTATTGGGGTTTRATAGTTGTATATATGACATATGTGCATATGATTAGATGTTATGATTATGGAATTTATTTCTGACATGATTCATTGATGATGCAGGCTGATGATAGCTTGYTGACTAGACTCACATGTGGAGTAGAGGGGTCATTCACGACTACCAGAGACATTGAGGGAGAGGTGTGGACAACAACCCTGCCACATCCTACTAGCACTCMYGYCGTGGCTCGARCTGTAGGTTAACGATTACCTRGTTCGAGAAGATCCACGATGTCGTGAAGGTAGATTGCAAYAGTCACTCAYGATGATTCTAAGGGGCGTGCAATAAGGTAGGGGCCTTATTCCTTAGAGGCCCTTARTCTCCCACAAGATCACCTGACRAAGTATTGACACCAAGGGTTTTTCATGTCTACCAATTCAGTCAAGAGGCGAGTGGCACCCTTGGAGCACGTAGTGCGTCCTAAAGGGAACATCGYGCAAGAAAAATAGAATCAGGCGAGTGGCACCCTTGGAGCACRTASTGCATCCTGAAGAGCACGTCGCGCAAGGGAAACATAATGAGGCGAGTGACACCCTTGGAGCACCTAGTGTGTCCTGAAGGGCACGTCGCATTGTTAACTAACTAGTGAATAAACYTATATGGCCTTAGAACAAATGATGTGATGAAAAAGTTTTAAAAACAATTTTTCCTAATAAAAATGTCRCCTAACCTCGGAAATTAAAATCTAGGTCTAAGGATACTTGTGGAAAATAATAATAATAATAATAATAATAATAATAATAATAATCATCATTTYTAAACATGTGATAAAAAAGGGGTAAGAAATTCGATTAAATTATTAAAATCAAATTATATTGAGGGATTAATTTTTTTTCTTAAAAAAAGGAGGAAAAWTGATTGTTTGTTACATGTGCTAATTAAATTTTTAACTAAAAAGAAAAAGGGGAAAAAGGGTAAAGTCTACACTTTCTAATTTGAGTTTTAGATAAAAAKGRAAAAAGGGGGAAACATAAAGAGAAAGGGAAACATAAGGAAAAAACARAATGACTAACTTATCAAGGAATCTTGCCTTTAAGAACTTTCTAAATTGAACTCAATTAGTAAATTAGTAAGGGGGTAAGTCATTAAAATGTGTAAGGGAATATGGGGACACCTARGAGAGATTCTAGGAATGMTTTTAGGTGGGTGAGGGAAATAGGAGTGATTAAATAATTAATGAAATTAATTTCTGGTGCAATGAAGGGGATGGGTGACACATGTACGRGGAGGATTTTTCCAAATTAAATTTTTTTGAACAATAAATTAAATGGGAATTTGGGAAAGAAAATGACTTAGAAACTCTATATAAAGGATTGAGGAGGAGGAGGATGAATCTCTTCTTTTTATGTGTAAYGTTACGYTGCAKAATTTTAGACTCGACTGACTTATCTTGTGGGAGTTGGGATACCCAACTYGGTGAGGAGTGGTAGYTCGACCTTGCGAGGCGARCTGGGAGCTAGTTGTTCTCTGGTTTAGTGTRCGTGGCTCCTAGTGTTGGTTGGGAGGTACCAGTGAAGTCTCATTGGTTGACAAACGGGAGCARCAYRGAGCRCGTGGGACAACGACTCGGAGCTGTCACCTCGGGCTACRATACACATGATTTTATTTCGCATGGTAGATYACTATTGATATTACGCCTTCATTTTTGTACTTTTAATTGTGTAAAGAGAGTGTTTTACTTAGCATTTTARTTGAGAACTTAAGTTCACCATAGCCTTAAKCTTGYTGCTTGACTTGATTCCCTTGGAAATCTATCCYGAAATGWTGTGACTATCMTGTTGGTTTTATTGATTTATTGTGAAGAGTTAGTGCTTTATACTTCGTCMTCATCCCTAGTTCATCAGTCCACGCATGAGCAGTCGGCCAGGAGCTGGATTGACGGTYGTCACTTCGGTGTTAATAGACCTATAGATCCTAATTCCATGCTTTTMTGTGCRTGGATRATGAGAGAAGGATGYGTTGCCCAGTCGTCTACCCCTATTGATTGTTCTTGGYTGATTGATKGTCATTGYGCCTTCTTGTGATTGGAAACCTCTGTGTGTTGTTCATCTTCATTCTCTRCGATTTAATGACAAMGTTTCTCTTTATTTAGATTKTTTTTTTATTCCCACTTGAATGTCAACCTTGATTTATATATGGACCGYRTTTTTATGTATGTTGYRGTTACTGGGCGTTTCTCTTTACTGTYTGCGATTATTATATTCAATGGCAATTTGACGTTGYGTTTTCAGTAMATTTGACGTCTGTATTCCTTCTCTGCATTTTACATAGAGTCTTTAATGACAACRTTCCTTTACCTCATTTATTGAATACGAGTTTATTAGGTGTGACTKCTATTCTTTACATAGTGACTRCGACTGAGATACTGTGACAACGTTTTTAATTTTTGATTTACGGTTTCCCCTCTACAAATTTACCTTGGAAACTCTACCCTRCGATTCCGCATGATATCCTTACCACTGCTATTTACTCTTGACATTTAACTCTRGGTACCAATGCTAGAAACCCATCCTTTAATGGAAAACCATAGAAAYCTATGACAAAGATTTATGTTCCTTSATGGACAGTGATTTCACGTCTAACTCGACTGTGAGTTTAACCGTCTTTTAGGACAACAATTTTTGGTATTGCGTATGGYGATTTTRAATTTATGGKTTGGCAACGATTTTATTTGTTGTCTGTCCAYGAAATTYGAGACAATGATTTTATCAYCATTCGGACATCGAATACCATTGATTTAGATAGCGATYTTCCCCTTTTGTTGACCACGATRTAGCACKTATTATTAATCTCTACACTACATAGGAGGTGATGTAAACACAAYTGTTARACATAGAGACCTGGTTATGTAGCGCTTCCAGATTAGAACTGGCAGTGAATTTTTTTTTKATAGCACTCACCATTTTGATGGAACCCCRTGATTTTTAGGTTAAACTAAGYRATTTTTYAGTATACTCRCTCAGCGAATTCCTTTAAACTTTATTGTTAACAAAATTTTATTGTGAATAATTTACCCAGATTTTTGGGGAGCTATTACTATGTTGAACGATTTCTAAGGTTAACCATTTAATGTAGTTAGTAGTGTCTAATTTCCCCTTCAAAATGAATGTTTACACAACGAATTTTTTTGATAGTCGTTTGTTTTATCTACACAACAAATTGTTTTTATATTAGACAACCTTATCCTATCTCTATAAGAAACTATCTCTAATCTAGACTGACATCCAATTCATATGTATTTAACGTATATTCCAGGGACAACAATGTATGCACATCGAAATAATTATTGTATTGTATAGTGAATGTATGACACCTATGTTGTAGTGTTTCACATTTGTTTTGTATAGTGGGGAAATTTACTTATGCCGGCGTTTTCGTCTGGAGGGACATGTCTGCGACTCTCTTTTTCATTTATATATCTACATTTCCTTTTATTGTATCCCAGGCTATCGGTGAATATCTTTAATGTTATGACAATTTAAATATGTTGTCAGTAAATGTCAGTACTCAGCGCTTTTAATGTTTATTGACAACCTTGATTGTATGACAGATTTGACTATTACGATTTCTATGTTGACAACATATTTATTATGAGTAATTGTGTATTGACAACATTTGTATTTGACAGTTACAATAGCTAGATCGACAACAGTTTTATTATGAGTAATTGTGTAATAATAAGGCAACACGATAGTTTTATTGACAACATTTGTATTTGATTGTTACGATAGCTACATCGACAACATTTTTATTATGAGTAACTGTGTATTGACAACATTTGTATTTGACAGTTACGATAGCTAGATCGACAACATTTTTATTATGAGTAATTGTGTAATAATAAGGCAGTACAATAGTTTTATGGACAACATTTGCATTAGACTGTTACGAAAGTTATGTTGGCAGTATTTTAATGACAACAATAGCTTAAACTGTTGGCCAATGATTTATTTTGTTTCTAGAGAAGAACAACTTCACTTAAACCTTATTCTTTGTGAACTTTTAATTCAACCCTTTTTCACTTAAACGACTTAACTAATTTACCTGTTTAAGTAAATTCATCCTAGAAGAAATAGAGGTAGATTGCTATAAGAAATAATAATTATTAATGTTAAAAGATGCAAAGGTTTTAGGGTTTATTGATTTGTATTAAACGTAATATGATTATCTTTTGTTGGGAAGAAGTGAAATGGTGGGTTAATAGGGATGTTAGACACAAAGGTTGTAGGTGTAATGGTTGATTATCTTACACAAGCTTAATGGACGAGATTTTAGTAGATGTATCAACTAAAACCATTAATAGCCTTTAGTTAATTGGAAATTATGCGCCTTGCGCCTTAGGTCAAGCTGGAAGGGGTGATTGGTCTAGTCGATTCACCATACAAGTTGCCTTGTATGAAACAAGAATTCTCTAATCATTCACATATTTTAAATCGAGTGTTATCATCTTGTGTCTGGTCGATCTGTTGCTTGGGGTGTGGGTGTAGTCCTCTTGTCAGTAACTCGACTCCTGGCGAGTTGGATTCATTTAGAGTCCTTGGTCCAGATAGGTTAGGTAGTGCCAGGGTTATTGTCGCACCTATCACCTGGGGATAGCATGATTCCTGATGAGGGGATCATTGTGCGCCCTAAGGGATAGAGGTGAAGGATGACTTGGCCGGGGTCTGTGCTTTCCGTGTGGGTGTTGTTGATCATTGTAAGTTGCTATTGGCGCTTGGGTTGAATGCCTTCATGTGTTTGGTTGCGCGCCATCGAGGTTCTAGTTAACTGGCCATCAAGGCCGTTGTGTCAGGATGGGGATGTTGTCCCTTAGCTTGTAGGCATGGTCATGTTGTGTCGGGTGGGTATCGTTTCTCTCTATTGTTTTAAGCATGTTGCCCAGTTTCTCTTGTACCATTGCGTGGAGTTGTAGTTGTCTGTTGCTTGTTCTATGGGCGTGGTGCTCACTGTCAGATGTGTTGTTTAGTGGTAATCGTGGTTGTCATCCTGTTTAAAATAAATAAATAAATAAAAATTAAAATTAAAAAATTTGCACTTTCTGCTTCACTTGTAATTGTAACGATGGGGTCATTACACCTAGTGCGTTGGATTTCTTGGGTTATTGGTCTAGATATGATATGTCCTGCTGGGGTTATTGTCACACCTATCGCTTGGTGATGACATGATTCCTAATGAGGGGTTCATTGCGTGCCTTGATGGATAGAGGCGAATGATAACCTGGACGAAGTCTGTGCTACCCGATGTGGGCATTGTTCATTGTAATTGATGTTGATACTTGATTATGTAACGCCTCAATGCATTGTCTAGCGTGTCGTAGAGGTTTCTAATTATTGGTCGTCGAATTTGTTGTGTCGGGTGGTTGAGGTTGTCCTTTAGCTTGTAGGCATTATCTTGCTTATGTTGGGTGGGTAGTCATTTTTATCTATCTATCATTTCTTGCATGTTTCGTCCAGTTCCATGATGTGCTAGTGTTTGAGTCGCTGGTTGTTGTTGGCGCATCTGTGTGCATTGTGTTCATCGTCAAGCTGCGTTGTTTAACTATTGTCGTTGTGGCCTTCCTACTTTATTTTTTTTTTCTTTTGTGTTGTGTCGCATGTAGTCGTAACAATGGGGTCATAACATATGGTATCTGAGCGGTTTCAACCCTGCAACTATGGATCACCATGATTTCCACTGCAGTAAACCCTTGAGTAATAACCTAGCGCTATTCAAAACTTTAACATGTCCATGTATTGATCTCGATTAGAATATTCCATAGAGGTTCGCAGTGTGGTGCCATGGAAGGAGGTGCGACGCCTCCATAAGTGCCCGCGCTCTCGGAGTCTAACCCCCAAGGGGGAATAACAAGCCCTTGGGCTGGATTCGATTGTTATAAGGGATGATGATGGTATAAAAAGGACCTTCCAGAGATTGTCAGAGGCCTTGATTCATCATCTGTACTTATATGAGACCAGGGAAACTGTACCCCTAAGGGTCCACAATACGCCCCCGCCATTACCATTAGCTTTCACCGAGAACTCGAGATGGATGAGTTCTCAAGCCTATGAGTGTCATGGAAAGCTGAGCCATCGAGGCATGGCTTGAGAGAAAGGCATTTTGCTTCACACTTTTCAGTTACGACCTCAAACATGAAGGTATACATGGCGGTCTTTCCATGGAAGGGGAGTGCTCTTCTATGATGGAAGATGCTCTTGCCGCATTTGAACATGGCCTTCAAAGATGTGTCATGGGAACTATTTGAGGAATGGTTCCAGGAGAGGTATCTTTCTGAGGAATTCAATGAGCATCAACTCAACGCCTTGTAACAAGGCGGCCATATGGTGCCCAAGTACGAAGCCCATTTTTGGAGCTGCTTCGGTATGCTCCACACTTGAATACCAAGAAACTTAAGGTCAACATGTTATGTTTGGCCTTAATTTTAGCTTTCATGCAAAGGTTAGGATTTTGATGCCTCAAACCTTGCATGAGGTCGTTCAGAAGGTCCTCATAGTAGAGGAGAAGCTTATCAGTGGGGTTCAAAGCAGGACTCTAATGAGGCTTGCGAGGAAGGTATCATCTGGTGTGCAGTAGCATTAGAGACTAGCTAGACTTTCACCAGGATATCGTGGCTTCCAAAAAGGATCCACTTTCACTACACCTCAGGGACCAACACCTTAGCAACAGACTCCTTACCGTTGCTAACCAAACCCTTAGTATTATGATAGATCTTGGTGCTACTGAGAGTTTCATTTATGGTGCAGCGCTAAAAAGAATTCATGTAAATACAATCGAACAAGGTGAGTTTATCTTTATAGAAATGGGTTCGGGAGCCAACCAGAAGGTTAGATGAAAGGTTACGGTCTGTAGCCTTAACCTAAGAGAGCTTGTCACTAGGGCCAACCTATATGTCATGATCTTAGGATCTTATGATGTCGTGATCGATATGGACTTGATGGAATTGCATGAGGCAATACTCAATTGTAAGATGAAATGGTTGAGCTTGGTCGATGATGAGGGATAGAGACGTGTGATTGTAGGTCAGAACCAGGGAGTTTCCCTGAGGTTCATCTCTTCCTTTACACTACAAAAGAGCATGCGCAAGGGATGTAAGATTTATGCGATCCTTGCGTTAAACAAGAAGGGAGTAACGGAAGGTCTAGAACACCTTCCAATGGTGAGAGAGTTTGTGGACGTCTTCCCGGAGGAGTTACCTGGGATGCCGCCGGAGAGGGAATTTGAATTTACCATATACCTAAAACTGGGGACTGAACCGATAGCAAGAACACCTTATCCGATGTCAACTCTAGATTTACAGGAGTTGAAAATAAAACTGAAGGAGTTGTTGGACCTCAGAATTATACGTCCCAGTGTGTCACCATGGGGTGCACTTGTTATTGTTATTCGAAATAAGGATGGGTCATGGAGACTCTACATTAACTACCGTTAATTGAGCAAGGAAATGATCAAGAATCAATATCCATTTCCAAGGATTGATTATCTGTTTGATCAGATGAAAGGCACAATGGTGTTTTCAAAGATCGAATTGAGATCAGGGTATTACCAGTTATGGATCAAGGAGGATGATGTCACTAAGACCGCCTTTAAGACTAGGTTTGGACATTATGAGTTTATTGTTTTACCTTTTGGACTGACAAATGCCCCAAGGGTATTTATGAGTTTGATGAACGGGGTGTCCCACAAATACTTGGACAAGTTCATACAAGTATTCATTGACGATGCTTGATTTACTCTCAGACGATGGAGGAGCATGATGAGCACTTGCGCTTGGTACTACAGTGTCTGCGAGAGAAAAAATGGTGTGCGAAATTGTCTAAATGATCCTTTTATCAATCGAAGATTCACTACTTAGGGCATGTCATCCCTGATGAAGGTATCGTTGTGGATCCCGCAAAGGTCGAGGCTATTATCGAATGGCTTGTGCCAACAAATGTCCCTGAAGTGCGTAGCTTCATGGGTTTAGTAGAATATTATCGATGGTTCATCGAGGGATTTTCGAAGATAGCAAATCCAATTACAGAATTGCAAAATAAGAACAAGAAGTTTGTTTGGAATGAGAAATGCGTGGAAGCATTTCGTAGGCTCGAGGAGCTATTGAAAATGGAACTAATATTGAAGGTCCCTAACATGGACGCAGACTTCTTGGTATATACTGAAGCATCCAAGGAAGGCTTAGGCGAATTCTTGATGCAATACGATCGAGTGATCGCTTACATCTCGAGAAAGTTGAGAAGGCATGAGGAGAACTATGCGACACATGATTTGGAGTTGTTAGCCATTGTTTATGCCTTGAGAGTTTGGAGAAACTACCTTATTGGATGGAAATTGAGCTAAATATGGACCACTGTGGACTACAACACATCTTTACGCAAAGCGACTTGAACACTCGACAACAACATTTGTCAGAATTGCTTAGCGAGTACAATTTCGAGATTACTTACATAAAGGGAACAATGAATGGAGTGGATGATGCGTTGAGTCAGAGACCACGCATATTTTCGGTGATGTCTTTTCATATGAATATATGTGAAGATATTCTAACTTTACAGTGCGACAATGACTGGTACAAAGAGGTCAAGGATTTTATCAGACAAAAAACCATGATGGTACCAAGATTTGAAGGATTTACATTGGATGACGATGGATTATTAAGATTTAAAAATTGAATTTACGTACCACCGAATGATGAGTTGAGGAGTTTTGATCCTAAACAAGGCTCACAAAGAAGTATACATGGCTCATCGTGGAGTCACAAAGATGAGGGAAAACCTTAAACCCTTATTCCTCTGGAAAGGAATGAAGACAGACATAGTCAACTATGTGGAAAGATGTCTAGAATGTCAGCATGTGAAGGCTGAACATAGACATCCAACAAGATTACTACAACCACATGCTATTCCAGAATCAAAATGGGAGGTTATTTCAGTGGATTTCATTGTTGGATTGCCACTGACGACAAGGAGACACGACTCAATTTTTGTGGTAGTCGACACTCTGACGAAGAGTGCTCATTTTATTCCAGTGCTTACGACGTATCAGGCACCTGACATAGCTAGAGTTTTCATCAACGAGATTGTGAGGATGCATGGCGTGACTAAGAGGATTATATCCAATCAAGGATCAATGTTTACTGGATGATTTTGCGCTAGTTTCCAAGAGGCATTGGGAACCCGACTTAAATTTAGTACTGCGTATCACCCGGAGAAAGATGGGTAGACCGAACGAACAAACCGAATATTAGAGGATGGACCAACAAAAGTGTTGGGAAGAATTCTTTCCACTGGTAGAATTCGCATATAACAACAATTATCAAAGCACCATTAAGATGGTGCCTTTCGAGTTTCTTTACGGGCGACCATGTCGGATGACTTTGAGTTGGGATCGGCTTGAGGATAGGGTCCTAGTGGAACCATAAGCGATCCAAGAAATGGAATATCAAATGAAAACAATAAGACAAAGGATCAAAGAAGTGCATGATCAACAAAAGAGTTATGTCGATGCGCACCG
Source organism: Picea glauca (assembly GCA_000966675.3). Lineage (NCBI taxonomy): Eukaryota > Viridiplantae > Streptophyta > Pinopsida > Pinales > Pinaceae > Picea > Picea glauca. The sequence goes on along the minus strand of JZKD02S1876684.1, from coordinate 52,561 downwards.
TGTCGACCGTAGTTACGAAGTTGGCGATTGAGTCTTCTTGCAGGTAAAACCGCATAAGAGTTCGATCAAGTTTGGAAAGGGTGCTAAAATATATCCTAGGTTCATGGGTCCTTTAGAGATTGTGGAAAGGAAGGGGCTCGTGGCCTATCGACTAGCCTTGCTTGATTCTTTGAGGCATATGCATGATGTTTTTCACGTATCTGTTTTGAGACAATATATTAGTGATCCTACACATGTTATTGACATGAGTTCCTTGCAGGATCAGATGAGGGTGCACTCACGGTAGAGCCGATCCACATCTTGGACCATCACATTTGACAGCTACAGTGTCGAATCATAGATCAAGTCAAGGTCCATTGGGAAAACTATAGTCGTCACTCGATGACTTGGGAGGACGCATGTGATATGCGTCAACAATTTTCATTTTTGTTTGATGGGTAGACTTATGATACTGTGGTACACTTTATTTCGGCACTTATATACTGTGAAACTTCAGGACGAAGTTTAGACCAAGAGGGTGTATGTAACATCCCTCTCTTGCGCACAATGAGCAAACTTATTCTTTGAGGACACTTGCTTGCAAGTAATCCAGATTATTATACTATTGGTCGTTTGATCATGATTATGAGGCATTATGGATATGATGATATGTTATTTAGTTGTATTGACATAGACATGTGCTATTGACTAGGTTTTCTTGAGTGTGCAGGGCTTTGGACCTCGAGGATGCAGAGGCATTGATGAAACCCCTTGGACTCCGGATCGAGTCAGGGAGTAGACTGTTGGGTCAAATATTGTTGATGTGACATATGTACATATGATTAGATGTTACGATGATTGATTATTATTGCTAACATGATTCGTTGATGGATGCAGGCTGACAATAACTTTCCAACCAGACTCACATGTGGAGTAGAGGGGTCACACACGAAAAACAAAGACTTTGAGGGAGAGGTGTGGGAGTATCCTTGCCACAACCTACTAGCACTCCCACCGTGGTTCGAACTATAGGTTAAGGATTACCTGTTTTGAGAAGAACCATGATGCCATGAGGGTAGACTGCGACAGTCACTCACGATGATTCTAAGGGGTAGGCAATAAGGCAGGGGCCTTATTACTTAGAGGCCCTTAGTCTCCCACAAGATCACCTGGCAGAGTATTGATTCCAGAGGATTTTTATGTCTACCAAGTCAGTCAAGAGGTGAGTGGCACCCTTGGAGCACGTAGTGCGTTCTAAAGGGCACGTTGCACAAGGAAAACAAAAAGAGGCGAGTGACACCCTTGGAGAACGTAGTGCATCCTGAAGGGCGTGTTGCGTAAGGAAAACAAAAAGAGGCAAGTGGCACCCTTGGAGCATGTAGTCCGTCCTAAAGGGAACATCGCGCAAGGAAAACAAAAGAGGGGAGTGGTACCCTTGGAGCACGTAGTGCATCCTGAAGGGCACGTCGCGATTTCAACAGGTAAGTGAATAAACCTAGTCGGCCTTAAAATTAATGATGTGATAAGTAAGATTTAAAAACAATTTCCCTAATAAAAATGTCACCCGGCCTAGTGAAATTAAAATCTAGGTCTAAGTAACACATGTGGTCAAAAATAATAATCATAATTAAACATGTGTACGGGGGAGGTTTTTCCTAATTAATTAAATGAAAAAGGAATTTAATGAGAATTTGGGAAACTAATTACTTGAAAACTCTATAAAAATGATGGAGGAGGAGGAGTATGGATCTCATCTTTATGTGTAACATTATGCTGCTGAATTTTTGTCTTTACTTAACTTCTCTTGTGGGAGTTGGGATACGCAACACGGGTAATGAGTGGTAGCTTGACCTTGTGAGGCAAGTTGGGTGCTAGTAGTTCTCTAGTATTGGGTGTGTGGCCTCTTTGTGGCTCAGGGGAAAGAAGAGTACCCCTAGCATTGGCTGGGAGGTACCGGTGAGGTCACATCGGTCGACAAGAAAGATCTGGACAAAGCGCGCGTGGGACAAAAACTACGGAGCATTCACAGTTGGCCAAGGTACGCCTGTTTAAGTTGTTACTTGCAATGGAATTAAATTTACACATGTTATTTCTCTGTTCTTAGTTGAATATTTCATTTCCATGAGTTGTCTCGCATATTCTTTCCTACGGTATTGTAATCCCCTTGATTACTATATTCTGAATTGATTTCCCTTGGCGAACCCAACTTCTGATTTCAATGACTTCTCTGTGTGGGTCTTAATGATTATTATGAAGAGATTGTGTTTTTATCTTCCACCCCTTATCCCTTTAATCATCATTCAGTGCCTGAGCAGTCGGTCAGGAGACGAATCGATGGTTGTCACTTTGGTGTTTAAATACCTATAGATTCAAATGCCCTACTTTTTTGTGCATGGATGATGAGTGAAGGATAAACTTTGCCCAACTGTCTATCCCTTACTTATCTCTGTGTTTTTCTTTTCTGATTGATCTCAAATCCTTGCGCCCTCCTTGTGAATGAGTATCTTTGTGTCTGATTGATTCATGGCTAAATGTTTAGCCTTTGCACCTTCTTGTGATTGAGTATACCTGCGTTTTCTTGATTGATCATCTCTGCATCTCTTTGGAATGATTACCTTTTATTCTCCTTGAATGTTAAACTCCGCGTTTGAATTCTAACCTTGATTGATTAATCTCAAAGGATTAATCTCTGAGGAAATAGTTTTTACCAAGTTGTTTTTCCCAAACCTCACTGCGTTGATGACTATGTGACATTGTTTGATGTGTCCGTGTTTAATAAGTCTGTGATTGTTATATTTTTGGATGACATTTTACACTCTGTGTTTATGTAACTCCCAGTGTTTGGAATGCTTTAATGATTGTGAATTCACATGATATATCTACTGTGAATTTACATAATTTTAATCTATATATTGATTGCGAATTTACTGTGATTTAAATATAT
>JZKD02S1876684.1:15543-29050 GCA_000966675.3 Picea glauca | reverse complement strand
ACATCGAATTGAAGTATATATAGACAACGAATGGAATATAGAATATAAATTGAAATAACACTATTATCAATTGACAATGAATCTACACCTTGTCTGCAAATTTATGAATGACAACGTTGTATTCATTACTGTTAGGACTACGTTTTTCATCTAATATTTTATAGACAAGAATTATTCAATAGACAATGAATACATATGTTGATTGACAACAATTATCTAAACAACAATATATATGATCAATCCCTTACTTAGACAACAAATTATTGTTATTTCCTTAAATTGTTAATTCTTTATTGATGGACAATGATCACTTGGTTGTTGACAATTAGCACATGGCTTTATTGATTGATTTCTTGTTAATAGATAGCATATGGTTAGACAACATTAATGGTCGTGATTCTATTAATGGACATGGTTAGAGAATATTAATAGCACATGATTTATTAATGGACCGAATATTATTATGGGACAACGATATCATTGTTAGATATAATAGTTCACAGTTATGATAACATTTATGATAATAGTAACATTTATAATAGTTCACTCCTTCACACTTAGACATCATGTTTAACACATAATGGTTTATGGTTGTTGGCAAAGTCATTTAATAGCTTGCATTTTTTTTTTTAATTTGAGTGATGTCATCTTGCGTCTTGTTGACTTGTCGCTTGGGTGCGTGGGCATAATCTTCTTGTCAATTACTTTGGTCTCCTAGTGTAACATCACGCTCTTGCGTGCACTGAGCGAACTTATTCTTTGAGGACACTTGCTTGCAAGTGATCCAGATTATTATACTATTGGCCATTGGTTATGATTCTGAGGCATTATGGATGTGATTATATGTTATTTCGTTGTATTGATATAGACAGGTGCTATTGACTTGGTTCTCCTGTGTGTGTAGGATTTTGGATCTCGAGGATGTAGAGGCATCGATGAAGCCCTTGGACTCTGGATCGAGTCAGGGAGTGGACTATTGGGGTTTAATAGTTGTATATATGACATATGTGCATATGATTAGATGTTATGATTATGGAATTTATTTCTGACATGATTCATTGATGATGCAGGCTGATGATAGCTTGCTGACTAGACTCACATGTGGAGTAGAGGGGTCATTCACGACTACCAGAGACATTGAGGGAGAGGTGTGGACAACAACCCTGCCACATCCTACTAGCACTCCCGTCGTGGCTCGAACTGTAGGTTAACGATTACCTGGTTCGAGAAGATCCACGATGTCGTGAAGGTAGATTGCAACAGTCACTCATGATGATTCTAAGGGGCGTGCAATAAGGTAGGGGCCTTATTCCTTAGAGGCCCTTAATCTCCCACAAGATCACCTGACGAAGTATTGACACCAAGGGTTTTTCATGTCTACCAATTCAGTCAAGAGGCGAGTGGCACCCTTGGAGCACGTAGTGCGTCCTAAAGGGAACATCGTGCAAGAAAAATAGAATCAGGCGAGTGGCACCCTTGGAGCACATAGTGCATCCTGAAGAGCACGTCGCGCAAGGGAAACATAATGAGGCGAGTGACACCCTTGGAGCACCTAGTGTGTCCTGAAGGGCACGTCGCATTGTTAACTAACTAGTGAATAAACTTATATGGCCTTAGAACAAATGATGTGATGAAAAAGTTTTAAAAACAATTTTTCCTAATAAAAATGTCGCCTAACCTCGGAAATTAAAATCTAGGTCTAAGGATACTTGTGGAAAATAATAATAATAATAATAATCATTTTTAAACATGTGATAAAAAAGGGGTAAGAAATTCGATTAAATTATTAAAATCAAATTATATTGAGGGATTAATTTTTTTTCTTAAAAAAAGGAGGAAAAATGATTGTTTGTTACATGTGCTAATTAAATTTTTAACTAAAAAGAAAAAGGGGAAAAAGGGTAAAGTCTACACTTTCTAATTTGAGTTTTAGATAAAAAGGAAAAAAGGGGGAAACATAAAGAGAAAGGGAAACATAAGGAAAAAACAAAATGACTAACTTATCAAGGAATCTTGCCTTTAAGAACTTTCTAAATTGAACTCAATTAGTAAATTAGTAAGGGGGTAAGTCATTAAAATGTGTAAGGGAATATGGGGACACCTAGGAGAGATTCTAGGAATGCTTTTAGGTGGGTGAGGGAAATAGGAGTGATTAAATAATTAATGAAATTAATTTCTGGTGCAATGAAGGGGATGGGTGACACATGTACGAGGAGGATTTTTCCAAATTAAATTTTTTTGAACAATAAATTAAATGGGAATTTGGGAAAGAAAATGACTTAGAAACTCTATATAAAGGATTGAGGAGGAGGAGGATGAATCTCTTCTTTTTATGTGTAACGTTACGCTGCAGAATTTTAGACTCGACTGACTTATCTTGTGGGAGTTGGGATACCCAACTTGGTGAGGAGTGGTAGTTCGACCTTGCGAGGCGAGCTGGGAGCTAGTTGTTCTCTGGTTTAGTGTGCGTGGCTCCTAGTGTTGGTTGGGAGGTACCAGTGAAGTCTCATTGGTTGACAAACGGGAGCAGCATGGAGCACGTGGGACAACGACTCGGAGCTGTCACCTCGGGCTACGATACACATGATTTTATTTCGCATGGTAGATCACTATTGATATTACGCCTTCATTTTTGTACTTTTAATTGTGTAAAGAGAGTGTTTTACTTAGCATTTTAATTGAGAACTTAAGTTCACCATAGCCTTAATCTTGTTGCTTGACTTGATTCCCTTGGAAATCTATCCCGAAATGATGTGACTATCCTGTTGGTTTTATTGATTTATTGTGAAGAGTTAGTGCTTTATACTTCGTCCTCATCCCTAGTTCATCAGTCCACGCATGAGCAGTCGGCCAGGAGCTGGATTGACGGTTGTCACTTCGGTGTTAATAGACCTATAGATCCTAATTCCATGCTTTTCTGTGCGTGGATGATGAGAGAAGGATGCGTTGCCCAGTCGTCTACCCCTATTGATTGTTCTTGGTTGATTGATTGTCATTGTGCCTTCTTGTGATTGGAAACCTCTGTGTGTTGTTCATCTTCATTCTCTGCGATTTAATGACAAAGTTTCTCTTTATTTAGATTGTTTTTTTATTCCCACTTGAATGTCAACCTTGATTTATATATGGACCGCATTTTTATGTATGTTGCAGTTACTGGGCGTTTCTCTTTACTGTCTGCGATTATTATATTCAATGGCAATTTGACGTTGTGTTTTCAGTACATTTGACGTCTGTATTCCTTCTCTGCATTTTACATAGAGTCTTTAATGACAACGTTCCTTTACCTCATTTATTGAATACGAGTTTATTAGGTGTGACTTCTATTCTTTACATAGTGACTGCGACTGAGATACTGTGACAACGTTTTTAATTTTTGATTTACGGTTTCCCCTCTACAAATTTACCTTGGAAACTCTACCCTACGATTCCGCATGATATCCTTACCACTGCTATTTACTCTTGACATTTAACTCTGGGTACCAATGCTAGAAACCCATCCTTTAATGGAAAACCATAGAAACCTATGACAAAGATTTATGTTCCTTGATGGACAGTGATTTCACGTCTAACTCGACTGTGAGTTTAACCGTCTTTTAGGACAACAATTTTTGGTATTGCGTATGGTGATTTTAAATTTATGGTTTGGCAACGATTTTATTTGTTGTCTGTCCACGAAATTCGAGACAATGATTTTATCATCATTCGGACATCGAATACCATTGATTTAGATAGCGATTTTCCCCTTTTGTTGACCACGATGTAGCACTTATTATTAATCTCTACACTACATAGGAGGTGATGTAAACACAATTGTTAGACATAGAGACCTGGTTATGTAGCGCTTCCAGATTAGAACTGGCAGTGAATTTTTTTTTTATAGCACTCACCATTTTGATGGAACCCCGTGATTTTTAGGTTAAACTAAGTGATTTTTCAGTATACTCACTCAGCGAATTCCTTTAAACTTTATTGTTAACAAAATTTTATTGTGAATAATTTACCCAGATTTTTGGGGAGCTATTACTATGTTGAACGATTTCTAAGGTTAACCATTTAATGTAGTTAGTAGTGTCTAATTTCCCCTTCAAAATGAATGTTTACACAACGAATTTTTTTGATAGTCGTTTGTTTTATCTACACAACAAATTGTTTTTATATTAGACAACCTTATCCTATCTCTATAAGAAACTATCTCTAATCTAGACTGACATCCAATTCATATGTATTTAACGTATATTCCAGGGACAACAATGTATGCACATCGAAATAATTATTGTATTGTATAGTGAATGTATGACACCTATGTTGTAGTGTTTCACATTTGTTTTGTATAGTGGGGAAATTTACTTATGCCGGCGTTTTCGTCTGGAGGGACATGTCTGCGACTCTCTTTTTCATTTATATATCTACATTTCCTTTTATTGTATCCCAGGCTATCGGTGAATATCTTTAATGTTATGACAATTTAAATATGTTGTCAGTAAATGTCAGTACTCAGCGCTTTTAATGTTTATTGACAACCTTGATTGTATGACAGATTTGACTATTACGATTTCTATGTTGACAACATATTTATTATGAGTAATTGTGTATTGACAACATTTGTATTTGACAGTTACAATAGCTAGATCGACAACAGTTTTATTATGAGTAATTGTGTAATAATAAGGCAACACGATAGTTTTATTGACAACATTTGTATTTGATTGTTACGATAGCTACATCGACAACATTTTTATTATGAGTAACTGTGTATTGACAACATTTGTATTTGACAGTTACGATAGCTAGATCGACAACATTTTTATTATGAGTAATTGTGTAATAATAAGGCAGTACAATAGTTTTATGGACAACATTTGCATTAGACTGTTACGAAAGTTATGTTGGCAGTATTTTAATGACAACAATAGCTTAAACTGTTGGCCAATGATTTATTTTGTTTCTAGAGAAGAACAACTTCACTTAAACCTTATTCTTTGTGAACTTTTAATTCAACCCTTTTTCACTTAAACGACTTAACTAATTTACCTGTTTAAGTAAATTCATCCTAGAAGAAATAGAGGTAGATTGCTATAAGAAATAATAATTATTAATGTTAAAAGATGCAAAGGTTTTAGGGTTTATTGATTTGTATTAAACGTAATATGATTATCTTTTGTTGGGAAGAAGTGAAATGGTGGGTTAATAGGGATGTTAGACACAAAGGTTGTAGGTGTAATGGTTGATTATCTTWCACAAGCTTAATGGACGAGAKTTTAGTAGATGTATCAACTAAAACCATTAATAGCCTTTAGTTAATTGGAAATTATGCRCCTTGYGCCTTAGGTCAAGCTGGAAGGGGTGATTGGTCTAGTCGATTCACCATACARGTTGCCTTGTATGAAACAAGAATYCTCTRATCATTCAYRTATTTTAAATCGAGTGTTATCATCTTGTGTCYGKTCGATCTGTTGCTTGGGGTGTGGGTGTAGTCCTCTTGTCAGTAACTCGACTCCTRGCGAGTTGGATTCATTTAGAGTCCTTGGTCCAGATAGGTTAGGTAGTGCCAGGGTTATTGTCGCRCCTATCACCTGGGGATARCATGATTCCTGATGAGGGGATCATTGTGCGCCCTAAGGGATAGAGGYGAAGGATGACTTGGCCRGGGTCTGTGCTTTCCGTGTGGGTGTTGTTGATCRTTGTAAGTTGCTATTGGCGCTTGGGTTGAATGCCTTCATGYRTTTGGTTGYGCGCCATCGAGGTTCTAGTTAACTGGCCATCAASGCCGTTGTGTCAGGATGGGGWTGTTGTCCCTTAGCTYGTAGGCRTGGTCATGTTGTGTCGGGTGGGTATTCRTTTCTCTCTATTGTTTTAMRCATGTTGCCCAGTTTCTCTTGTACCATTGCGTGGAGTTGTAGTTGTCTKTTGYTTGTTCTATGGGYGTGGTGCTCACYGTCAGATGTKTTGTTTAGTGGTAATCGTGGTTKTCATCCTRTTTAAAAATAAAWAAATAAAAAATAAAAAWATAAAATTAAAAAATKTGCACTTTCTGCTTCACTTGYARTTGTAACGATGGGGTCRTTACACCTAGTGCGTTGGATTTCTTGGGTTATTGGTCTAGATATGATATGTYCYRCTGGGGTTATTGTCACACCTATCGCTTGGTGATGACATGATTCCTRATGAGGGGTTCATTGCGYGCCTTGATGGATAGAGGCGAATGATAACCTGGACGAAGTMTGTGCTWCCCGATGTGGGCATTGTTCATTGTAATTGATGTTGRTACTTGATTMTGTAACGCCTCAATGYRTTGTCTAGCGTGTCGTAGAGGTTTCTAATTAYTGGTCGTCGAATTTGTTGTGTCRGGTGGTTGAGGTTGTCCTTTAGCTTGTAGGCATTRTCTTKCTTATGTTGGGTGGGTAGTCATTTTTATCTATCTATCAWTTCTTGCATGTTTCGTCCAGTTSCATGATGTGCTAGTGTTTGAGTCGYTGGTTGTTGTTKSCKCATCTGTGTGCATTGTGTTCATYGTCAAGCTGCRTTGTTTAACTATTGTCGTTGTGGCCTTCCTACTTTATTTTTTTTTTCTTTTGTGTTGTGTCGCATGTAGTCGTAACAATGGGGTCATAACATATGGTATCYGAGCGGTTTCAACCCTGCAACTRTGGATCACCATGATTTCCACTGCAGTAAACCCTTGAGTAATAACCTAGYGCTATTYAAAACTTTAACATGTCCATGTATTGATCTCGATTAGAATATTCCATAGAGGTTCGCARTGTGGTGCCATGGAAGRAGGTGCGACGCCTCCATAAGTGCCCGCGCTCTCGGAGTCTAACCCCCAAGGGGGAATAACAAGCCCTTGGGMTGGATTCGATTGTTATAAGGGATGATGATGGTATAAAAARGACCTTCCAGAGATTGTCAGAGGCCTTGATTCATCATCTGTACTTATATGAGACCAGGGAAACTGTACCCCTRAGGGTCCACAATAYGCCCCCGCCAKTACCATTAGCTTTCACCGAGAACTCGAGATGGATGAGTTCTCAAGCCTAYGAGTGTCATGGAMAGCTGAGCCATCGAGGCATGGCTTGAGAGAAAGGCATTKTGCTTCACACTTTKYRGTTACGACCTCAAACATGAAGGTMTACATGGCGGTCTTTCCATGGAAGGGGAGTKCTCTTCTATGATGGAAGAYGCTCTTGCCGCATTTGAACATGGCCTTCAAAGATGTGTCATGGGAACTRTTTGARGAAYGGTTCCAGGAGAGGTATCTTTCTGAGGAATTYAATGAGCATCAACTCAACGCCTTGYAACAAGGCGGCCATATGGTGCCCRAGTACGAAGCCCATTTTTGGAGCTGCTTCGGTATGCTCCACACTTGAATACCAAGAAACTTAAGGTCAACAKGTTMTGTTTGGCCTTAATTTTAGCTTTCATGCAAAGKTTAGGATTTTGATGCYTCAAACCTTGCATGAGGTCGTTCAGAAGGTCCTCATAGTAGAGGAGAAGCTTATYAGTGGGGTTCARAGCAGGACTCYAAYGAGGCTTGCGRGGAAGGTATCATCTGGTGTGYAGTAGMATTAGAGACYAGCTAGACTTTCACCAGGATATCRTGGCTTCYARARAGGATCCACTTTCACTACACCTCAGGGACCAACACCTTAGCAACAGACTCCTTACCGTTGCTAACCARACCCTTAGTATTATGATAGATCTTGGTGCTACTGAGAGTTTCATTTATGGTGCARCGCTAAAARGAATTMAKGTAAATACAATCGAACAAGGTGAGTTTATCTTTATAGAAATGGSTTCGGGARCCAACCAGAAGGTTRGATGAAAGGTTACGGTCTGTAGCCTTAACCTARGAGAGYTTGTCACTAGGGCCAACCTRTATGTCATGATCTTAGGATCTTATGATGTCGTGATCGATATGGACTTGMTGGAATTGCATGAGGCAATACTCAATTGTAAGATGAAATGGTTGAGCTTGGTCGATGATGAGGGATAGAGACGTGTGATTGTAGGTCAGAACCAGGGAGTTTCCCTGAGGTTCATCTCTTCCTTTACACTACAAAAGAGCATGCGCAAGGGATGTAAGATTTATGCGATCCTTGCGTTAAACAAGAAGGGAGTAACGGAAGGTCTAGAACACCTTCCAATGGTGAGAGAGTTTGTGGACGTCTTCCCGGAGGAGTTACCTGGGATGCCGCCGGAGAGGGAATTTGAATTTACCATATACCTAAAACTGGGGACTGAACCGATAGCAAGAACACCTTATCCGATGTCAACTCTAGATTTACAGGAGTTGAAAATAAAACTGAAGGAGTTGTTGGACCTCAGAATTATACGTCCCAGTGTGTCACCATGGGGTGCACTTGTTATTGTTATTCGAAATAAGGATGGGTCATGGAGACTCTACATTAACTACCGTTAATTGAGCAAGGAAATGATCAAGAATCAATATCCATTTCCAAGGATTGATTATCTGTTTGATCAGATGAAAGGCACAATGGTGTTTTCAAAGATCGAATTGAGATCAGGGTATTACCAGTTATGGATCAAGGAGGATGATGTCACTAAGACCGCCTTTAAGACTAGGTTTGGACATTATGAGTTTATTGTTTTACCTTTTGGACTGACAAATGCCCCAAGGGTATTTATGAGTTTGATGAACGGGGTGTCCCACAAATACTTGGACAAGTTCATACAAGTATTCATTGACGATGCTTGATTTACTCTCAGACGATGGAGGAGCATGATGAGCACTTGCGCTTGGTACTACAGTGTCTGCGAGAGAAAAAATGGTGTGCGAAATTGTCTAAATGATCCTTTTATCAATCGAAGATTCACTACTTAGGGCATGTCATCCCTGATGAAGGTATCGTTGTGGATCCCGCAAAGGTCGAGGCTATTATCGAATGGCTTGTGCCAACAAATGTCCCTGAAGTGCGTAGCTTCATGGGTTTAGTAGAATATTATCGATGGTTCATCGAGGGATTTTCGAAGATAGCAAATCCAATTACAGAATTGCAAAATAAGAACAAGAAGTTTGTTTGGAATGAGAAATGCGTGGAAGCATTTCGTAGGCTCGAGGAGCTATTGAAAATGGAACTAATATTGAAGGTCCCTAACATGGACGCAGACTTCTTGGTATATACTGAAGCATCCAAGGAAGGCTTAGGCGAATTCTTGATGCAATACGATCGAGTGATCGCTTACATCTCGAGAAAGTTGAGAAGGCATGAGGAGAACTATGCGACACATGATTTGGAGTTGTTAGCCATTGTTTATGCCTTGAGAGTTTGGAGAAACTACCTTATTGGATGGAAATTGAGCTAAATATGGACCACTGTGGACTACAACACATCTTTACGCAAAGCGACTTGAACACTCGACAACAACATTTGTCAGAATTGCTTAGCGAGTACAATTTCGAGATTACTTACATAAAGGGAACAATGAATGGAGTGGATGATGCGTTGAGTCAGAGACCACGCATATTTTCGGTGATGTCTTTTCATATGAATATATGTGAAGATATTCTAACTTTACAGTGCGACAATGACTGGTACAAAGAGGTCAAGGATTTTATCAGACAAAAAACCATGATGGTACCAAGATTTGAAGGATTTACATTGGATGACGATGGATTATTAAGATTTAAAAATTGAATTTACGTACCACCGAATGATGAGTTGAGGAGTTTTGATCCTAAACAAGGCTCACAAAGAAGTATACATGGCTCATCGTGGAGTCACAAAGATGAGGGAAAACCTTAAACCCTTATTCCTCTGGAAAGGAATGAAGACAGACATAGTCAACTATGTGGAAAGATGTCTAGAATGTCAGCATGTGAAGGCTGAACATAGACATCCAACAAGATTACTACAACCACATGCTATTCCAGAATCAAAATGGGAGGTTATTTCAGTGGATTTCATTGTTGGATTGCCACTGACGACAAGGAGACACGACTCAATTTTTGTGGTAGTCGACACTCTGACGAAGAGTGCTCATTTTATTCCAGTGCTTACGACGTATCAGGCACCTGACATAGCTAGAGTTTTCATCAACGAGATTGTGAGGATGCATGGCGTGACTAAGAGGATTATATCCAATCAAGGATCAATGTTTACTGGATGATTTTGCGCTAGTTTCCAAGAGGCATTGGGAACCCGACTTAAATTTAGTACTGCGTATCACCCGGAGAAAGATGGGTAGACCGAACGAACAAACCGAATATTAGAGGATGGACCAACAAAAGTGTTGGGAAGAATTCTTTCCACTGGTAGAATTCGCATATAACAACAATTATCAAAGCACCATTAAGATGGTGCCTTTCGAGTTTCTTTACGGGCGACCATGTCGGATGACTTTGAGTTGGGATCGGCTTGAGGATAGGGTCCTAGTGGAACCATAAGCGATCCAAGAAATGGAATATCAAATGAAAACAATAAGACAAAGGATCAAAGAAGTGCATGATCAACAAAAGAGTTATGTCGATGCGCACCGTGTCGACCGTAGTTACGAAGTTGGCGATTGAGTCTTCTTGCAGGTAAAACCGCATAAGAGTTCGATCAAGTTTGGAAAGGGTGCTAAAATATATCCTAGGTTCATGGGTCCTTTAGAGATTGTGGAAAGGAAGGGGCTCGTGGCCTATCGACTAGCCTTGCTTGATTCTTTGAGGCATATGCATGATGTTTTTCACGTATCTGTTTTGAGACAATATATTAGTGATCCTACACATGTTATTGACATGAGTTCCTTGCAGGATCAGATGAGGGTGCACTCACGGTAGAGCCGATCCACATCTTGGACCATCACATTTGACAGCTACAGTGTCGAATCATAGATCAAGTCAAGGTCCATTGGGAAAACTATAGTCGTCACTCGATGACTTGGGAGGACGCATGTGATATGCGTCAACAATTTTCATTTTTGTTTGATGGGTAGACTTATGATACTGTGGTACACTTTATTTCGGCACTTATATACTGTGAAACTTCAGGACGAAGTTTAGACCAAGAGGGTGTATGTAACATCCCTCTCTTGCGCACAATGAGCAAACTTATTCTTTGAGGACACTTGCTTGCAAGTAATCCAGATTATTATACTATTGGTCGTTTGATCATGATTATGAGGCATTATGGATATGATGATATGTTATTTAGTTGTATTGACATAGACATGTGCTATTGACTAGGTTTTCTTGAGTGTGCAGGGCTTTGGACCTCGAGGATGCAGAGGCATTGATGAAACCCCTTGGACTCCGGATCGAGTCAGGGAGTAGACTGTTGGGTCAAATATTGTTGATGTGACATATGTACATATGATTAGATGTTACGATGATTGATTATTATTGCTAACATGATTCGTTGATGGATGCAGGCTGACAATAACTTTCCAACCAGACTCACATGTGGAGTAGAGGGGTCACACACGAAAAACAAAGACTTTGAGGGAGAGGTGTGGGAGTATCCTTGCCACAACCTACTAGCACTCCCACCGTGGTTCGAACTATAGGTTAAGGATTACCTGTTTTGAGAAGAACCATGATGCCATGAGGGTAGACTGCGACAGTCACTCACGATGATTCTAAGGGGTAGGCAATAAGGCAGGGGCCTTATTACTTAGAGGCCCTTAGTCTCCCACAAGATCACCTGGCAGAGTATTGATTCCAGAGGATTTTTATGTCTACCAAGTCAGTCAAGAGGTGAGTGGCACCCTTGGAGCACGTAGTGCGTTCTAAAGGGCACGTTGCACAAGGAAAACAAAAAGAGGCGAGTGACACCCTTGGAGAACGTAGTGCATCCTGAAGGGCGTGTTGCGTAAGGAAAACAAAAAGAGGCAAGTGGCACCCTTGGAGCATGTAGTCCGTCCTAAAGGGAACATCGCGCAAGGAAAACAAAAGAGGGGAGTGGTACCCTTGGAGCACGTAGTGCATCCTGAAGGGCACGTCGCGATTTCAACAGGTAAGTGAATAAACCTAGTCGGCCTTAAAATTAATGATGTGATAAGTAAGATTTAAAAACAATTTCCCTAATAAAAATGTCACCCGGCCTAGTGAAATTAAAATCTAGGTCTAAGTAACACATGTGGTCAAAAATAATAATCATAATTAAACATGTGTACGGGGGAGGTTTTTCCTAATTAATTAAATGAAAAAGGAATTTAATGAGAATTTGGGAAACTAATTACTTGAAAACTCTATAAAAATGATGGAGGAGGAGGAGTATGGATCTCATCTTTATGTGTAACGTTATGCTGCTGAATTTTTGTCTTGACTTAACTTCTCTTGTGGGAGTTGGGATACGCAACACGGGTAATGAGTGGTAGCTTGACCTTGTGAGGCAAGTTGGGTGCTAGTAGTTCTCTGGTATTGGGTGTGTGGCCTCTTTGTGGCTCAGGGGGAAGAAGAGTACCCCTAGCATTGGCTAGGAGGTACCGGTGAGGTCACATCGGTTGACAAGAAAGATCTGGACGAAGCGCGCGTGGGACAAAAACTACGGAGCATTCACAGTTGGCCAAGGTACGCCTGTTTAAGTTGTTACTTGCAATGGAATTAAATTTACACATGTTATTTCTCTGTGCTTAGTTGAATATTTCATTTCCATGAGCTATCTTGCATATTCTTTCCTACGGTATTGTAATCCCCTTGATTACTGTATTCTGAATTGATTTCCCTTGGCGAACCCAACTTCTGATTTCAATGACTTCTCTGTGTGGGTCTTATTGATTATTATGAAGAGATTGTGTTTTTATCTTCCACCCCTTATCCCTTTAATCATCATTATGTGCCTGAGCAGTCGGTCAGGAGACGAATCGATGGTCGTCACTTTGGTGTTTAAATACCTATAGATTCAAATGCCCTACTTTTCTGTGCATGGATGATGAGTGAAGGATAAACTTTGCCCAACTGTCTATCCCTTACTTATCTCTGCGTTTTTCTTTTCTGATTGATCTCAAATCCTTGCGCCCTCCTTGTGAATGAGTATCTCTGTGTCTGATTGATTCATGGCTAAATGTTTAGCCTTTGCACCTTCTTGTGATTGAGTATACCTGCGTTTTCTTGATTGATCATCTCTGCATCTCTTTGGAATGATTACCTTTGATTCTCCTTGAATGTTAAACTCTGTGTTTGAATGCTAACCTTGATTGATTAATCTCAAAGGATTAATCTCTGAGGAAATAGTTTTTACCAAGTCGTTTTTCCCGAACCTCACTGCGTTGATGACTATGTGACATCGTTTGATGTGTCTGTGTTTAATAAGTCTGCGATTGTTATATTTTTGGATGACATTTTACACTCTGTGTTTATGTAACTCCCAACGTTTGGAATGCTTTAATGATTGTGAATTCACATGATATATCTACTGTGAATTTACATAATTTTAATCTATATATTGATTGCGAATTTACTGTGATTTTAATATATAATTACTGTGATTTTACATGCTTTATTGACTGTGATTTGACATGCTTTAATGACTACGAATTCACATGATATATCTACTGCAAATTT
>JZKD02S1876673.1:38285-49936 GCA_000966675.3 Picea glauca | reverse complement strand
GCCTGATACCCATTGTTATAAGTGAATTCTACTAAATGTAGGTAGTCTTCCCATTTTGATGGTTTATCCATCACATACATTCTCAACATATCTTTTATCACTCTATTCACCCTCTTTGTCTATCCATCAGTCTCGGGATGGTAAGTTGCACTAAAGTTCATATTCGTTATGAATCCTTTGAACAATCCTTTCTAGAAATTAGAGGTGAATTTTGGGTATCTGTCAGACACAATCATTTTAGGAATTCCGTGCAATCATGCCACTTCCTTCATGAAAATATTAGCAACATTTTCTACTTTGTGAGTAGTTTTTAGTGGAATACAATGGGCATATTTTGTAAGTTTGTCCACCACTATCATAATTGAATCATGTAGCTTTCCTATTCTGGGAAATCCCGTAATAAAATCCATTGTTACCACTTACCACTTCCATTCATGAATGGGCAAAGGTTGCAGCAATCCTGTTGGGTGCCTATGCTCTATTTTAACTTTCTGGCATTCCATACACCTAGTGATGTATTCTACAATTTCTCTCTTCATACCTGGCCAAAAGTATTGTCTCTTGACCATTGCTATGGTTTTCTGATATCCAAGGTGCCCTCCATAAGGATAATTATGCATCTCATGCAAAATTATACTTTTCAAGTCCTGGACATTTGGTACAAAATTTTTGTTCTTGTGCATCAGTATTCCATCTACTCCCAACTTATAAATATCCATCTTCTATGGTGTCTTACCTTGTTGTCATTTTGCTATCAATTCTTTGTATTGCAAGTTTGTATTTGTAGCCTCCAAAATTTTTCTTTTAACATCAGTTTGATACATGTTGATGGTTGTAGCATGAAGCTCATGCAACCTCCTGTTGAGTGCATATGCCACTTTATTTTCTTTCCCTTTGATATGCTTTATATCAAAGTCATATTCGCTTAAAAATTCTAACCATTTGGTTTGTCTAGCATTTAGATTTGGCTGATCAAATAAACATTTCAAACCATTGTGGTCTGTTCTTAACTCAAACCTTTTTCCCATGAGTTAGTGTCTCCATTTCCTCAGGGCATGCACTATGGATGCCAACTCCAAATCATGAGTGGCATAGTTTCTTTCATTCTCTTTCAACTTCCTTGATTCATAACATATCACAAATCCATTTTGGTTGAGGACTCCACCAATTCTTTCATTACATGAATCTATGCATACAATAAAATCTTCATTTGGGTCCATAATCCTTAGTATTGGAGCACTTGTCAATAGTTGTTTCAAATGTTGGAAACTCCTTTCACAGTCCGACATCCATTGAAACTTCATGCCTTTTCTTTGCAAGGAAGTGATTGGGTGTGCTATCTTCGATAATCCTCCAATGAATCTCCTGTAGTAGCCTACAAGGCCCATGAATGATTTGGCCTCTGTCACATTCTTTAGTGCTGACCACTCTCTAATGGCTTCAATCTTCGCGGGGTCCACTGCTATCCCATCTTTTGAGATGATATGCCCCAAATAATGAATTTGTTTCTGATAAAATGAGCACTTGCTTAATTTGGAATACAATTAATGCTCCCTTAATACTTGCAACACCACCCTCAAATGATGGTCATGCTCTTCTTTTGTCTTAGAGTATATAAGAATGTCATCCAAAAAGAAAATGACAAAATTGTCTAAATATTCTCTAAAAACACCATTCATTAAGCACATGAAAATAGCTGGTGCATTTGACAACCCAAATGGCACCATTGTGAACTCATAATGACCATACCTTGTCCTAAAGGCGGTATTGTTGATATCCTCCTCCTTAATTCTTACCTAATGGTATCCCTATCTGAGATCTATCTTTGAAAAGATCTTTGCATCCTTCAATTGATCAAAAAGATCATCAATCCTTGGCAGAGGATACTTGTTCTTTACAGTCACTTTATTCAACTGTCTGAAATCAATGCACAATATTAACGTTCGATCTTTCTTTTTCACAAACAAGACTAAGGAACCCCAAGGTGATACACTTGGGTGTATATACACCTTCTTCATAAGTTCTTCAAGTTGCATTTGCAACTCCTTCAATTCTGGTGTTCTCATTTTGTAAGGATTCTTTGACACGGGAGCTACCTGGTGTCATATTTATAGAAAAATCAAGGTCTCTCCTTGGGGGTAGTCCTGGTACTTCCTTGAATACATCTTCAAACTATTTCAGGAATGCATAATTCTCCAAATTTGGAACCTTGTCTTCAGGTGTCTCCTCCATATGAGCTGCAAATATTTGGCATCCTCTTCTATAACATTTCTTCAACTGCAATGCTGAAATTTCTCTAACGGTTACTGCCCTGGGAATTCCCTGCACTTTCCTTTGGTTTCCTTATTCATCCAAACAAGTGAATTCTTTGTTATGACAATCCAATAGATCATGATGTGGGTCCAACCAATCCATCCCAATTAAACAGTCATAGGAACCTAAGGGTAAGATATTCAAATCTGTCTTAGTGTTCAGTCCATTCATGTCCATGAGACATGACTTAACCATCCCATTAACCTTTCTTTTGGTTCCTATAGCCAACTGTACCAACCAAGATTTTCCATGCCTTCTTTTTGGCAATTGCAAACTTTCCACCATCTTAGGATCTATATAACTATGTCTGGCTCCTGAATCAATTAAAATAGCAATGGTTTGGTTGTTAATCATACCTTCCACTTCAATTGTGTGTGAAAAATATTTTTCTTGCTTGTTATCCAGGGCTACATAGATCCTTGGCACATTTATGCCCATGTCCTCCACTGTTTCATCTTGCTGTACATTATAAACAGTCCTTCCTTTTTCACCTTTGTGAGGACAATCTCTGAAACTATGATCTCCTTTACAACCCCAACATTGAATAGGTGGCTTCCTTGGCCTTTTTTCTTCTGCCTCTATTGTTTTGGGCTCTTTAGAAGTTGGTGGTCCCTGTGGACTATTTCTGAAGAATGATGGTTTAAATCCTTTCTTCCTTTGATCCACCTTGAACTTCTTTTTGTCTTCCCAAGCTTTTTGGAAAGTTGGCCTTGCTTTCTGCTGATCATATAGAGATTTATCTCTCCTTACGGTCTCTTCCAATGTCTTGGGATCATCATATTTTATTTTGTCACTGATGAATGCTGGAAATCCACTCAAATACCTTTGAATTTTAACTGTCTCATCCTTGATGAAGGAGACATACTTCAATAGTTCTAGGAATATTATTTCATATTCATCTATGGTCATACTTCTAAGTTTTATTTCAAAGAACTCTTTCATTTTCTTGTCCTAATACCTCTTAGTCAAGTATTTGTTCTCAAAATTCTTCTTAAACTCCCTCCAAGTAACGCCCTTCTCTTTAATGTGTTGTACCTGCACAAGTTCATCCCACCACATGGATGCCTTTCCTTTGAGTTGATAGATGGAAATTCTACCCTTTGCATGGGAAGAATAATTGTGTAATTAAAAATACTTCCTCATGCCCAACAACCATGTTTCTGCATCTTCATCCTTCTTGTGCTCACCATCAAATGTAGGAGGTTTGATTTTGTTCATTTCTCCTCGTAGATCATCCACACCAGACCTCTTATGTTGTCTGACAAGGGATGGACTTGTGATACTACCTACTCTTTTCTTGGAATGCTTTTGGGAGTGATGGTGGTGTCTGCTAACATATCCTGATCTCTTTTTCTCATCCGAAGGTTTGTGACTTCCATATTTTCTTGAGTCACATTATTTTTCTAATTTCTTTTCTATTTTGTTCAGACTTTGCAATAACTTCAAGTTGAATTCATCATGCTGCTCTTTGGCTCTCATAAGCCTTTCATTATCATCTTTATGTCTTTGGACATCCTTTTGCAAATTTTTAATAGTCTCTACCATATTCAGGTTTTGATCCCTTTCCTCTCCATGTCCATTGGAGTTTGTTCCTTCAATGTCCAAATGGACATTCATCCCTCTACTCTCTTATTGTTGACTATAGTTTCCTCGTGTCTCTTCCATTCCTATGGAATCGGTACTTGATCTGATCTGATCTAGTTTTTGTTAGTTTTGCAAAATGTGGAACCATTAAAAATTATTAGTTTAACTAAATCAACAATCTACAAGAAATATGAACTATTTTGGCTCAATAATTATATCAGAATTATCTTTTCTGATTTTTTGGTGTTGCAACCATGACAATTATTAGACTCGACCCAAGTTTTGAGAACTTAGAAAGAACTATATCATCACGCAAAGATACATCGAGTGCAAGGTGGTTTGTCGAAACCACTTTTGCATAAGTTTCGATGTCACGTTCTTCAATATGTCAAATCCACCATTCATGGGATGGGTGACAGTTAGTCAGATCACTCCATCTCATTCACTCATACATCACAACCATTTGAGTTAGGTGAATGCCACCATGTAACGAACTCAAAAATTTTAATCATTTGAATTGGATTAGCTGAGCATGGAAACCCATTGCACTTGTGCGCAAGTCTGTTAGGGATTCATGATTGAGGTTCTATAATTACGAACTCTCGGGTATGGAAGCATCATCTTATCCATCAGCGAGCAGTCTCCAAACTGGTTCTAACTTCTCATTTTTTAAACGTATTTCGGTGTCCACAAAACTGAGGTATATGGACCCAGTTAAATCCAATGAGACTAGTTATTTGGCAACATGCTAATTTTTCCTACGAGTACGAAGGAAAAGGTAGTCGCACAGATACTGTCAACTAAATTTCACATAGTACCTGTTATTGATTCGAGATTGGAAATCAGGTTGAATCCAATCATGAGGGATCTGGTTATCAACAGACCAGCTGCTAAGAAGAAATGAAGCAAGTGATAGAAGAAAGAACCTATTGCTGAAGCAGGTGAGAGTGTTGGAGAGAATCAAGCGGTTTGGTTAGATTCTTTAAAGGAAAAGCTAGCTAAGCTGAAATGAGCCCTCAATACAATTGAGTATATTTCAACGATTTTTGGACAGATGATAGCAAAGGTAAGGAAGCTCTGGAGATGATAGACCTATTCTTGTACAGTCTCTTTGAATAGGGCCACTGCCATTTTGAATCATCCCCTTTTGTAATTTTGGATTTTGAATGAATATATAAGCGCAAAAGCGGATTTTGTACTGCTTAAGACAAGATTCCACTGATGATGTTATGAATCTTGTTTTCTTTAATATTATGTGTCTTCTTGTAACTTATATTTCATTTTCAACTATTTGAATAAAACCCAGAATTCATCTCATTCGCTTGACTCATTTTAAATAATACTTCAATGCAGTTGTGTATTCCTCTTTTTTTGAATACTATGTAAAATTTTCTAATTAAACTCGGGCTCGTCGTCTTAATTATCTTTTCAAACGATTTTGCACACATAAAATTCAAGCTGTGTACCTTTATTTATCATGAAAATGACTTTATAAGGTAAATCATGTTTCCACGCACCTGTATCTACTATACATTTCCTCTTTGTTGCGCCAATAACTTGCGCTCACTACTTCTGTGTTGCGCGCCAATATCCTCTACGCATTGTTTCTTTATCACACTTGGATATTCCACATACATTTCTATCTATGCATTGCACCATGCTAAATTTTAATATGCCTTACTGTGTACAATAATTTGTATGCCCCACCGAATACTCTGTCGCTACCACGCACAACTACCTGCACGCACCTTTGCCTGCACTATAGCGATACAACACATACTCCTACTATGTGCGCACCAACCAAACTTCACTGTGCATCACAATACTGCACACACAATGTGCACATTTACTATGTGTATGCACTCCGCACAATGCTAAATTTAGCGTGCACATCTCTACATGTTATTTTTCTGCACGGTGGCTCAATTTTCCATAAACGCAATATATTGTATACCATACTATAATCTCGTCTCCATTCGACTGGTTTGGCCCATTCAGGATTAGTGTCGAAAACTGATGCTCTGATACCATACTATAACACACCCCGTCCACCCACTAACCAAAGAATGTCACTTACTCAGACACTTAGCTTAGTTCTGACAACATAATGTAACACCCAGTATTCAATTGAGGTATGTCACATAACCTCTCTTTTTTTTGTCTCTCTAAATACGTATATACACAGACAGGCATACATACATACTGCACTGCATGCAATTAAACATATACATACAATGCTCTCGCGGAAGCTTCACTTATAAAAGATAAACAAACAATTGTGTTATGTAAATATACGATTTTCAGACTGATTTAATAGTGAACACAGACATGCAACATATACAGGGTATATCCTTAAACATATAGACAATTATGCTCACACAAGCAATAAAACCCATAAAATAACACATAAATGACAATGCAACATGGAATTCAACACATAACCGGTACTTATCTTGGTAATAATTTCACCAACTGCGTGCAGACTGTCCACGAACCTCCCAACCTTAGACTACACTGTTCGTCACTCTCAATAGTGAGTCACCCCCGAGCTAGGACTAGACTCCACCTGGGAAAGGGATTCCTAACTTGGCTGAAGGTTCACGGTCAACCAGAAAGAATCCCTCTCAGGTGTTCACTCAACCATAGCCTACAACCTCTCCTTCCCCACATGCCTATCCCACCCAAGGAAGTGTGCCCCTTCTCTGCTCAATAGTCCTTCAGCTTCCCCACTTCCCTTCCAAGGATTCAACAATAGTCCGGACTAGAAATATCAGAGCATTGTAGCCACAATTTATCACCTTCAGGAAATCGATCCTCATAAATTCCCTCACTCAGAGAATTGCTCATGGGCCTGACAACCCACCTCTTCAATCCCACTTCCAAACTGATAGGTACACCTACAGGAATGGATATCAATCTAGTCTGGGTATAGTGATAGGAAGATATGAGGTAAATCAAGGTCTAGCATAATGTATCCTAGATACTAGTTCTCTAGTCAAAGGAAAAAATGGTAATATTCCCCTCCTCACAATGGTCCATCCCCCCCAAAGGAACTAAGTCTTGGCAATAAGTATGCATGTCTCCACCTGACACTTGTCATGTTGGAAGCTACTCTGATACACTTGTCCCCTACTTTAGGACTTAGGATAAATTAATTATTCGTACTTTATGTTTTTAAGAAATATTAATATAATATTTTTTTTTGGATTTAAGCTCTCTAGCTTAGCCATGTTCTTAACTTTAGGCCCTCCCTTTCCCTATTTGGTGGAATCTAGTCCCCCTTCTCTTTTATCATGGTCGGTCTGCGTGTAGTGATGTATTTTATATTAATCATGAGATATATACAAAATAAGCACTATAGCCTTTAACATCTAGGCGCACTGGCCTAATTCCAAGACATAAGCATTCTAGCTTATAATACCGGCTCACCAGCCTATAATGCATATTATATACACAAAGGTTCGCTGACCTTAATATTGCATGCACTTTAGTTACTGTGCGCGGTATCCGCTGACCTCAAGGTTGTGCGCTCTTTAGTTACTACGCGATGTATCCTCTATCCTTAAGGTTGCATGCTCTTTAGTTACTGTGCACAGTATTCAGAAATGCGCACATTACATCCCTTTACTGTGCAATATATGCGCGCACCATGCCATGAAAGGTGTATTACAAAAATGATGTCTAAACAACTTACTAGCTTAAATATACTTGGATTATATTTACATTTGGGTTAGGCCGAGGGATATTACATCGGGAAACCTATGAGAGCTTGAGAGTTGACTGGTTTGGGAACCCAATTACACTCTGGAACCATCCTTGTTGATTCATAGACTTGGCTCAGGGGTGACACTGCTGTTGAGATTTGGAGCAGTGGTGTCTACATTTGGGTGGAACATCCTTGGTCTGCAACCAATCGATGTCATCTTTCATAAAGATAAGTGCTCTCTGTCGTGATATCATTATTTTTGTATGAATGTATTTGCATTGTGTATATTTAATTGTCGTTTAATATAATCTTTAGATTATGCATGATTGTTGGATATTGTTGTGCATGTCATTAAATCTGTTATCTTATGCATTCTTAATAAATAAAGAAGGTATCAAAATCAAGAAAGAAGTTCGAGGGTGGGCTTGCAGGTAGCATACCTTAGCCTGTGGTTGGCTGGGTATGTTACACTACCCAACATTGGCATATAAGTATTCTCCTTGTCGATCTTGTCATGTAAGATGAAAACTTAAGTTATAGGATGTTTAGATGAGTTCAATACATGGGAATAGTACACACTATGACAACTTATGGTGTAGTTATGGGTTGTTTGAACTACCCACAACCATTCTACTTCAATTGGATTGCCAACTGCCTTGTGTTTGTTGGTGATTTAAACACAGTCATTGATGGGTCTTGGTTATTGTATTTAATTTGAGTTCCAAAATTTTGAAAAAATGCCTAAATTTTATATTGCACACCAACTGTGTGAATGGATACCTAAACTATTTTATTGCCAAATGTTTGAGAAAATTCCTCAACAAAATATTACATGCCAACATTTGAAATAAATCCTAAATGATGACGAGTCATAAAACTAATAGTTTTTCTATCTTTGTTTTTCCAAATCAAGGCTTTATATTTCAGCATTGGTGTGCCATCAATGAGTTGGAATTTGAAGATTTGACATTCTTTGATACTATTTATGTTGGAGTTACCATTCAATAGAGATTGATCCATAAAGATCTTAAAGACAAAAAAAAATCATCAATTAGATATGGTATGAAGGAATTGTGGTTCTCACATGTCCTATTAGTGTCCATCATCTATGGTAGTGTAAATTATATCTTAACACTTTATTTGAGTAGATAACCTCCATATATGTCTTCATTTGTGTGTTCAACCAAGAGGAAACCAACTTCAACAATGTCAAACACCCTCCTTATTGTTAGAATAGATAAAAATGCAACGCATACTGATTTTTGTTATTGTCTACAAAATTATATATTTGCAATAATAATATAGGTGGAAATTTTCTATTTGATATAAGGGTTTGTATTATCAACACTTATCGCAGGGGCTTGCATATCATATTTCTTATAGAGAAAAGATTTTTCATAAGATTTGGTTTTTAATATAGAATCATGTAATGGATATTTTGATGTTCTTCTATAGTACAAAAAATCCCCATACCAATCCACCATTGGCCCTTTGAGATCCTTGAGGCATTTAGATAATGAGGTCATAGAGAAGTTTGAACTCATCTCTAGAAAGGAAAGGATGATGTGGAAAAAACTCCCAGTGTTGTGTGTTCGATAACACAAGTATTCCAATAGAGGATGAACACCTTCAGTAACCACTCACACAACTAGATCAAAGATCAACACACCGATGTTTTGACATGGTAAAATCCCTATGAGGAAACATCCAACGCCTCAGCCAACGCAACCACTTGGAACAATGTATTAATGCAAAGGAAAATGCTTACAAAGATATTTTACAAGAGATTTTCTCACAATCGATCATCGTAAAATGACCCTCCATTCTCTTTAACTAGAGATCATGGACCAATCATGTGTTAAGACACAGATCAATTGTCATTAAGATCGAGGAGATTATGAACCGTCATATCCCTCTATGTCAGGAACATATCATTACTGTCGAATGTTTTAACTACAAATGCATACTAATGCATAATAAAGAAACACACTTTTACCTAATGAGGCATTAGACCAAGTAGATCTTAACTAACTTATAAGCGTCTAAATATCCTAACATCCCCCCTTAAGAACAACTGGGGATAGGATTGAAGGATTTACAAGATTGACACAATAGGAGAAGGAAGGAGTAATTAGGCCTATCCCCCCTTGATGACAACTTCTTGGACTCCTAACATAGATCAAATTTTGGAAAAATTCACTTCTATAAGAAACTTTATGAAAATGTCTGCAAATTTGTCTTCTGTAGGAAAAAAGAGCACTTCAATAACTTGATCATGAATGATCTTTCTGATGAATTGCATGTGTATCTCGATGTGTTTGTTGTGTTGATGCTAAACCGGGTATTTGGCGAGATTGATGGCACTCTGATTTTCGCACCAAAGGTTGGTCAGATGTTGTTTTTGGAATCCAAAATCTAAAAGGATATGTCGAAGACATAAGTCTTTCTAACTTGCATTTACCGATGCTTGGTACTCTGCTTCTTCTAAAGAAAGTGCAATGTCATGTCGTTTCTTATAGGCCCAAGTGACAAGTCCTGAACCAAGGATGAAAACATAACCTGCAGTAGAATTCTGATCATCAGGGTCACCGACCCAATCTAAATTAATGAAACCAACCAATATAGGAGTCCCCTACGAACTGTAATGTATATCGAACTAAACTATACCACAGACATAGTGAAGTATCCTTTTAGCTTCTTTCCAATGGATTTAATGGGGTGTTTTCATATACCGGGAAACAATACCAACAACAAATGAAACATCAGTACGGGTATGAGTCAAGTATAAGAGGTTCCCAACTAACTGATGGTACAGGGTGGCATCAATTTTGGGAGAAGTATATGTGGCAGTAAGCTTGACTCTAGACTGGAAGGGAGAAGGGGATGGTTTACGATCATCCATGTGAAAGCGACAAAGAAGGTCACAATCATACTTAGACTGGGAAAGAAAAATTCCTTCATTAGTTTGCAAAACTTGGAGGCCAAGTAAATAGTGCAAAAATCCTAAGCTTGTCATTTCAAATTTCTTCTTAAGGTTGGTTTTCACATGGTTTAAAAGTTTTTAGTCGCTACTAGTAAGGATAAGGTCATCAACATAAAGGAAAAGGATGATGATATGGCTTCCTACTTTCTTGGTATAGACATTAGGATCATAATGGAATCTAGAGAATCCAGTGTCAATAAGAAAGTTGCCCATTTTGGCATACCAAGCTCAAGGAGCTTGCTAAATACCATAAAGAGATTTCTTAAGGAGACAAACAAGGCTAGAGTCATTTCAAACATATCCAGGAGGTTGTTCCATGTAGATTTCTTCTTGTAAATATATGTGAAAGAAGGAGTATTTAACATCCATCTAATGGACCTCCCATTTATGTGAGGAAGCAAGGTAAAGAACAAGGCAGATGGAATTCATTTTGGCTACAGGGGAAAAGGTTTCATTATAGTCAATTCCTTCAATTTGGGAAAATCTTTTGGCAACTAACCGAGCCTTGTGTCTTTCAACACTTCCATCTAATGCATACTTAGTTCTATAGACCCATTTACTTATGATATTTTTTCTTCCTTTTGGAAGAGGTACAAGATCCCAAGTATCGTATTGGAAGCCGCGAGGCGAAGCTGAAGATTAGGGTTTTGCAGAGTACTTGCATTGCATGGTTCCAGCAGTGGCCCCAGTGGGGCTTATGTCTCATAAGGAGGGAGGGCCGGTGGGAGGCTCCTACAGTCAATCCACAACAAGCGGAAATGTTGCTGAGAGGTCTAAGCTGCCGACCTTTGAGCCGCCGCCAGACCTGCGTTTGAAAATACTGGAAGAAGGCACGTTCAAGGACCGAGAAATGGAGAACGACCCAAAGAAAAGAGATTTCCCCCCCACAACGTTATCTCCATGGATGCCTGGTAAGTGTATTCCATAGGCGCCACAAGCCCCAAAATATGTGATTAGCTCACCACGCATAGAAGAGCAAAAGCAATACATGAGAGATTATGCCCTGGTCGGAAAATTCCCAGGGCTATGGCCCTCAGAAAGAGATTTGATCAAATGGATACAATA
>JZKD02S1876673.1:0-35145 GCA_000966675.3 Picea glauca | reverse complement strand
AAGGAGGGAGAACGCAACACCAAATTCTTCCATAGAATGGTCATCCATAGGCGGCACACCAACAAAAACATGAGCCTTATCTCTGCAACTGGGGAGACCCTTCACTCACACGAAGACATGGAAGTGGCTTTGATAAGTTACTATTAAAATATCCTCACATAACCTATTCTGGATAGACATGAGGCCATTGCCAAGGTCACTCAGCATGTGCCTTCCCTTGTTACACGGGAGAAAAACTCGACCTTGCTCCAACCTATTTCAATTGAGGAGGTGGATTAGGCGCTTCAAGACACACCCAAATGCAAGGTCCAGGACCTGATGGCTTCACCAGTGATTTCTTCCATTACTGTTGGCCGATGATCAGGGTCGAGGTGTGGGAAATTCTAGAAGATTCCAAAGCCACTGGACAAGTCCTCCGAGCATTAAATGCGACCTTTCTCACCCTCATACCCAAAGAGGGGAAGGCGCATCACCCACAACAATTTAGACCTATAGCTCTCTGTAATGTAATTTATAAACTCTTGACGAAGGTGATTTCTAGATGAATCAAACCTATCTTACCGACAATCATTTCCCTGGAACAATCAGGCTACGTTGAAGGCAGACAAATAATGGACAGCGTCATCCTCGCTCATGAAGTGATCCACTCTTTGCAGAAGACCAAAACTTTAGGTATGCTCCTCAAATTGGATCTCTCGAAAGCCTTTGACAAGATAAGCTGGGAATATATGCGGGCAATGTTCCTTGCCTTTGGCTTTGATCAAAGCTAAGTATTTTGGATTCTAAATCTAACCTCTTCGTCTTTCTTCTCCATTCTTGTCAACGGTGTCCCATCTTGCCCTTTTTCTCCCTCAAGAGGAATCAGGCAGGGGGATCCCCTCTCCCCTTTTCTCTTTATCATTATGGTTGAAGGTCTGGGACGTTCCATCCACACAGTAGTTGAAGGAAACCTGATAACTGGCTTACCCTTGCATGGCATCTCCCCTCCCATCTATCATAGTCAATTTGTGGATGACTCGCTTCTAATGGGCACCCCAACCATTCTCGAAGCCAACGCTCTACTTGCCATTCGTCAAACCTACTCAGATGCCTCGGGGATGGAATGCAACAAGGAAAAATCCCAAATCTTTTTCTTCAATACGCCACCCCCAATTCAGCTCCACATCACTGAAATCTTAGGTTTCAACAGAAGCTCCCTTCCATCCAAATACCTTGGCATTCCCCTGATTGATAATGCCCTTCGGAACTCCTCGTGGGAACACCTTCTTTCCTCCTTTACCAAAAGGCTCTCCTCCTGGACCCTTAGAGTTTTAAATCTTCCCAACTACCTTGCTCTCCTTTGGGCCATCCTTCAGGCCCTTCCTATTTACTCCTTTTCAGCGCTGGCTGCACCAAGATCTGTNTCCTCCTGGACCCTTAGAGTTTTAAATCTTCCCAACTGCCTTGCTCTCCTTTGGGCCATCCTTCAGGCCCTTCCTATTTACTCCTTTTCAGCGCTGGCTGCACCAAGATCTGTCCTCTCAACTATAAAAAATCTACAGATATATTTCCTATGGCAAGGATTCAACTTAGGTAGGAAGATAGCATTGGTTAGCTAGGATAAGTTATGCCGACCCAAAGACCAAGGTGGATTAGGGCTACGGGACCCCCTCATTATGAACAAAGTTATGAGTGCTAAAATATGGTGGCGATGGCTCAAGCATCCCCAGGACCTTTGGGCCAGATTCTAGAGGAAAACATATACGCCAAATGTGGTGGAAAAGAACCTAATTTGATGGAATGGGGAAGGCCTCGGATCTATAATATGGATAATGGCCAAGCAAAACAAACAGTTGGTTACTTGAAACGCTTTCTGGGAAATCCGAAACGGGGAAACGACTCTCTCCTGGCAGGATTCTTGGCAACAATGGCTGACTATAGACAACAACAGTTGGGCAAGAGACATCTACCCACAAGCTACTCTGGCAGGTCTGACGAGAGTTGCTGACTACTGGTAGGACAATTCACCCGGAAACACTTGGCGCAGCTGGCACCTAGACAAGGATCGCATAAATCTGGGAGAGCAACTGGACCTGGCACCCTGGCACGAGGAGATGGCCAAGCGAAAAATCCCCATAATAGAAGAAGAAGATATTCTTCACTGGGGACACCTGCCAAAGGTCACCTACAGCATGCAAGAGGCTTACCAAATCATAACTCAGGTAGACCCTCCACCCACTAAGAGATTTTGGCGCAAGATCTGGAGCCTTAAACAGTGGCCAAAAGTCACCCTCTTTCTCTGGCTAGTCTCCCATTCTAGCATACTTACTTGGGATAACCTTTTGAAGAGAGGGTTTGTCAGGCCCTCCATCTGCCTGTTATGTGAAGGGGTAGAGGAAACCATGAATCATCTCCTTAATTCTTGTCCCTACACTGCCCAACTCTGGGATCAAGCAGCACTCATCATGTGCAAGTCAGATCGAAAAAGAGAGAGTGTAATTGATACTATTGAAAACTGGAGAGACCAGGCTTTCTATTCTCCCCTCCTCAACCGAATATGGAAACTTCTTCCAGGATTCATCCTCTAGCAAACCTGGAAAGAACGAAACATAAGGATCTTCCGAAACCTCTCACTATCCTGGCAACAGTGTTGGCATCAATGTCGCTACAACATCCTGGAAATCGTCACTCTTCAACAATGGACCGAAGATAACTTGGGCAACATTCCATCCGAACTTTTAATCCTCTAGCAATGGTAGCCTCTTCCTTCTTTCCCTCCTCTGCCCCTCTCTTCTCTCTCCATCCCCTCATCAAGCCCCTCCTTTTGGTCTCCCCCCCCAACTGATTTCATAAAACTTAACTTTGATGGAGCCTCTAAAGGCAATCTAGGAGCTGTTGGTTATGGTGTAGTATTCCGCAACCACTTAGGGCACATAATTTTAATCACTACTGGATACCTAGGGAATTCCACAAACAACGTAGCAGAGCTCTGGAGACTCATCTGAGGGTTGCAATTGGTCGTTGACCACACTTTCAATAAATTAGTAGTTGAGGGAGATTCACAAGTCATCATCAATATGCTACGCAGAATGCTAAATGGAGAAAACCTGGACAAAATTTTTCCTACCTAGAGGCTCTCACATGGCTTACAGATGATCACAAACGTCATGAAACCTACTCAGGAAATTATTCCTACCCATGTTAGAAGGAAGGTGAATCAAGTTGCAGACGAGCTAGCCAATATAGGCACTACTTGGACTGGTCCTGACCTCCTCTGCAATTCTTCTTTGGAACTGGAGCATCCCATTCTCCAACAATGCATCCGCAAATATGGATTAGTGGATACACCCCTGGATGGGGTGCTATTGCGTCCCACGTGGCATGACGAGGAGGCGAGGGCTGGCCAACAAAGCACTGAGCCATGTGAAGGGCTTGTGCCTTCAGGTGCCACCCTACGTAGGCATTAAATTTCCATTAACCATGGCACGTGGAACTCTAAAACACTACCGCTCTCCCCTCCACGCTCATTCCATGGCTATGCTCTGTTTGCTTCTCGTTTGTCCCTGTGCGGACCTCAGTTGGGTTCCCTCTTGGCAGCCTCCATCTGAGATCTCTGGAACCTACAAGCTCAGCGTCGCTTTGATCTAGCTACAGGCTTCCTGTCGATCTCCCTGGTACCTAACACCCTTTAAATAGCATAAGAAGTGTTTCATGCCTCGGCCTCGAGGGCACCCATGTAGAGGCTCCCCATGGAGACCTCGCCGCCCCTCCGTTTTTCCTCCGACCTCACCTTCATCCTGTTCTTCTCCCCTCATCCAGTCGTACCCAATGCCTTCTTCTCCTGTCTTGGCAGCTGTGCAATTGAATGGCCTGGCTATCATTCCCAGGCTGCCGACTCCCAACATAAGCCACCTCCCAGAACAACCCTTTCCCATAGCTCCACCAGCACCAATTCTTACCTCAACTGGGTTGACTATGGGGGAACCACCTTCAGGTAAGCCACAACATACTGAACACCAGCCCCTGAACCCCTTCTCTGATACACAACTCTGGGAAATCTTGGAAATTATATTTGGTTTGGTCTTCGAGCTCTGCCAGGGGGTGGAGGATCTCCAATTCCGCTTGCTCGCTATGGACGGGAATATTGCAATCTTACTCCAGCTCCTAACCTCTATGAAAGAATCTATCCCCTCCGACCTTGCTGGTGAGGCTACGACAACGAACCCCGAGAGTGAAACTATTGACGGGAAGACACTGGAGCCGAACTTAGCAAGCGAGGAGTAAGATGGAATCCAGCCTGCGGAGGAAGAAAAGGAGATGGACACGGGGCAGGAAGTGCAGCAGGACGCCCAGCCAGCTATTAGGACCGAAGGAGACATGGACATGGTGAAGTGTTGGGATGACCAGGTGACATATATTGAGGAGGATCCATGGTCAGAGGTCGTCCACGACACCTGGCCAAGCTACCTGCCAAATGTCCGAGGTCTTTAGAACTTTTTCAGTCTCTTTGATAGCTTTACTTTTAGTTGATGTCCAGTTAGCTTTGAACAAGTCACTTGGCTTATCACACTTTTTATGTCTGACTTTCATGCTAGCTGGACTGGTTTCCCCTCTGTTGGGGCAGTCCAGTAACTACAACTAGTATTTTCTCTGTACTTTGTATCTTTTTTGGTCCAGGAAGGCCCTTTATATATAATATCACTCACTTACTTACAATAAAAAAAATATCCCAAGTATCTTTTTCTATTAAAGAACGATACTCTTCATTCATTATTGTATCCCAATCTGGATGAACTGAAGATTATACAAATGTCTCTGGATCATGAGTCTCTGAAACTTGAGCCAAAAGAGAAGAGGCTCACTAGAACTGTGAATGTGTATGATGTTGATCTGAAGGATCATTGACAAGATCACTAGTTTCTTCTCGTGTTGAACAGACCCATCTAGGAATCAGAGGCATTGGTGTTGGTTTAGGTTCAAAGGACTCATTTGGAGGAAGGTGAGAAGGTGGAGCTGGAATTTCATCCTCACTGTCATCATCTGAAGAAGAAACCAGAATAGGAACAGAAGAAGGAACAAACATCGAAGATGGCTTGTAGGCCAAAGAAGGCACAAAAGTCAAAGATGGCTCACAGGTCCAAGAAGGAAAATCACCAAATTAGTCTTGCAGGACAAGAGATTTTCATCAAATTTAACATCTCTTCTAATAGTAATTTCATTACAATTTGGTTGAAGAAGCCTATAACCTTTGACATCTTCAGAATAACCAAAAAATATACACTTCTCACTTTTAGGTTGCAATGCTTTTCTTTTCTCATCAGGAATGTGAGTCCATGCTATACTTCCAAATACATGGAAGTGACTTACATCTGGTTTAATTTTAGTCCAAGCTTGTTTCGGTTGTTAGCTCCCAAAATGAATTAGTCACTTGGTTTCATTTTGTAGGTGATAGCATGGTCATCTGTAGGATTCTCTATTCATTTTTAGATTCTTCTAGTGTCAAAACTTAGGTTTTAAATTCATGCCTTAGAAATAAGTTGATCCATAAAGGTTATTTTTATAAAATTTCGTGAAAATCTTTTCAACATCTAACGCATGTTGCAAGGTTGATGTTAGCTGGTAAAAAGTGGGTTTCAACGGTTAAGGAGTACTTTCCCGCAGACAGGCTAGCTGGTGAAAGCGCGAAACATGTGTTTTTCTTCCACGATTTCAGAAATTGAAAAGAAGACATGCTCGACACATGTCACATAATTACTATGAGGTGTTGGTCAAAGCGAATGATGATGAGGATACTGTTATGCACATTTTAATTGGATATTATGGCAGATAGTGCTCGTGAATGCATGCTTCAACAATGATAGCATTGGATATGACAAATTCACATTCATCATCACAGGTAAAGGAGCAGTACCACTCACCCAACAACATCAAATTAACACTTCATATTTTGACCACGCACTATTCACAAGTAATATGGTATGGTTCCATATTTGAATTGGCAACACCGAGAGTTTTCACCAGCGCCAAACCTTGGCTCAATCAGAAAATTACCATGACATTGTCTACCAATTGTCAGAGGTTTGAGTCACAGATGGCAAGGAAACGAAGTGGTTTATTGCTGAGGAAATAATTGGATAGCTTGTCATTCTTACAGTCACATCTATATGTGAAAAGACGTTTCTCAGACGCAGGTTGCATGAGTTATGTTGAAAGGTTACAAAATGGTTGACACCAAATAACAACTGAAGCAATTGCTAAATCATATGATGGAAACAGAGCTATTGTGGGTTTTGTAGAAATGATAGTCGATCAAGCCGCCATTGCTACAAAAACCAACTTACCCAGATCAAGCCAGAGCTGGTTTAAGACAACAACAACCAAGAATTTGAATTTTAGGGTATATCTTAAGGCAGAATTCAGAGATATCACCTGGAAGAAAAGCACGCTAGTTTCTCATCTCGAAGATGAATGGAAGGACCTGTTTAAAGGCATTTAACTCTATATCACCTCAGAAGGCAGGTATGACAAGATAATGCTATATCATTTACAAATTTTAGATCATTTCATAGGGAAGATCCTCCTGAATTTACCTTTCTTCCTTCACAAAAGTCTAACCAAAGTATGTAAAAAGATTAGAGTTGAACCTCTAAGTATGAAAAACACCCTTTGTCATTTTGGCTTGATCAAACTGATAATTCTAGAAGAACTAAGACAAAGAGGAAGGACTTGGCAACATTTTCTTTTTTGGGAAGGCTTTGAGACCCAAACTCAACCCATGAATGAGCATAAGAAAGCTGAAAAAAGCAGTTAACTCCTCAGAGTAGCTCAAGGAGGAGGAGATCTCTTCTAGGATCACCAGAGGAGAGGATTTCTAGCATAAAGTATAAAATAGCAAAGAAAAAATTAAATTTTGAAACCAATTCAGAGCAGCCTACAGTAAAAAAGACAAATATTCTCAATTTTCCATACACAGACTCGGAAACAGAGCCAGAGAAAGAAGATGAAAGTCCAACCATTAAAATCCCTGAACACTCCATGGAAATTGCACAAGACTGTGATACTTTTACTCCCATTGAAGAAGGTGAAACATCAAAGAGTAAAAGGTCAAAGAAATCACAAAAAATTAAGGAACTGAAAGAAGTGATTGCACAACAGGAGGTTTTGGAAAGAGTAGTCAAGCCAAGATACAAATCCCTATCTGACAATTTTGCAAAGACAAATGCAGCATTTGAGATGTTGGCTCATGAGAGTGTCAAAGAAAAAAAGAGAAAGAAGAAAATCACCAAGGACTATAACAGTTTGTGGTGGTTAGCAAAACGCCTTAAGAGGAAAATTAAGAAATTGAAGCAGAAGAGTAAGTCACATCCAGATCTACAGGTACTGGCCCAGGTTGTTGTGAATATGCAGGGAGATAAATCAAAGGCACACTAATTTTTTGGTAAAACAATAGTTTTGGAGATGAAGGTTCCTTTTTTGGCCAAAGACAAAACTTCCACCAGCGCAAAGGGTAAATTTACAACCAGATAGCTAGTGAAAAGCAGAACTTTCACCAACTAACCAGAAGATCGTAAGGTGAATTAGTTGGTGAAAGTATAGAATGAAATTTTTGGAAAGATAAGCTAGAGCAAGGCAATTTTGAAGTATTTAAAAAAGGTTTGAGAGAATCAAAGTATTAACCACCTAATCAAGAAACACTCAGCATCAAAGATTCGTGGAGATTTTGAGACCAAATGCTAAATTGGTCAACTAAAGTTTTAGTTATGGTTATTAAAAGAGTCCAGCTACAAAAGACAGGTGTCTTTACCCTTCCACAACACAACAAAGTCCTAAAGGTGATGAAGTACAGATGTCAAGATCAACATAGAAGATAGTTCGAGTTCTAGGAACTAGTCTTTGCTTATCAATTGTATTTAGTTAGTTGTATTTTCTATATTTAGATACAGATCCAAGTTTTCAAGATCTTAAAAACCGATTGTAAAAGGCTATAAATGCCTATCTTTTATAAGAGATAAGGGTTCAATTTGAGAGACATTTTATAGCTATTGTACTTGACTTTTTATTTTGATAATAGAATCACAGTCCTCTTTTGTTTTCAATATCAGATTCTTTCATATATTTCATGATTCTACACTTTATTCCAGTTTAGTTTAGCTTTTAAGAACTGTCATCTTCTTATTAGGCTCATAAAATTGGATTAAAGAATTTCTTATTTTCTTGTATGACCCTGTACATGGTTGTATTTGGTTATCTAGACTAGTATTCTTCATCCCCTTTTTCAACTCTGTTGTCTGATTATTGTTCTCTAAAAGCATTGTTTTATTCAGATACATGATGAGTGGTTACTTTCATTAGCTAGTGAGTTATATTATTGTTCCAAGCATACAAATATACCATATTCTTAAGTTAACAAGCACCTTTGGTCTACAGCGACAAAGGGTTTCTTAGCGTGATAACAAATTGGTGTCGTTGCCGGGGAAACAAAATTTAAGCTTTGCTTTCCTGGGATATGACACAGAGCTGATCTTTGTTGATAGACAAAGATTAGACATTTTATTGGTTGTAACTATCTATCTAGCGACTCCACAAGTTTATCTTGGCTGCTAAGAGGATCAGTACCAGGGTGAATCCACAAGAATCAACTGTCACACCAGTGCCCAATCCATAACTAATTCTCAGAAGAGGCAAAACAATTCAGGGGTCAAGCTTCAAAATCAGACACAGAAGGTAATCCTCTCTTTAGTTTTGGAAAATCTACTACAGAAAAATTTGAATTGTTTTCCAAGAGTGCTAATGAAAAAGMAACTATAACTACTGTAGAAGAATCAAGTCTTTTTTATCAACAGRAAAATATCTGTGATGATGAATTGATAGATTCAAAATTGGTTGAAAAATCATCTWGGACCTTAGAAAGAAATCATAGTTCTTCCTCTCTTGAGYCTTTTCATTTATAGCAGAAAGAAGATCATTTAAACATCTACACTAGCCTCCTTGTTGTAGAACATCTTCTTCAAGAGTTGTCTGCTAAAGGTGAAGAAAACTTAGCTGAACAACTTGCAAATTTTTACAGAGCCTCATATCAAACGTCTTTCCCATTAGAGAATTCACCTCCTTTACATTCCCCTAGTGTTGAGGAATCAAAGAAAAAACTATCACCTCTCTCACCCCTGATCATTATGGCTAAACCACCTCCTTTGACCAAGATGCAACAAATCCTAGCTGCTAGGTATGCGCCACTAATATTGCCAAACCCAATAGAAGTTATGCTGACATGAGACTATCATAAGTATATGCCCAACTTCACAGGTGAGGGCGATGTGACTACTGAAGAACATATTGAGGCCTTCTACAGTTATGATGAAAACCTTAATATTGAGGAGGAAGATGTTTGGACACGAGTTGTTTTAAAAGGTTTAGATGGCCATGCTAGGAAGTAGTTCAAAGAACTCCCTGCTGGCTCAATAGTTGGCATTGAGTAATTGGATGATACCTTCTTGAAACACTGGGGTGACAGAAGAGATTTTCTATATTATATCATTGAATTCAGAAATCTAAGGAAACAAAATGGTGAGTTAGTCTCTGATTTCACTAAAAGGTTTAACTTGATGTACAGTAAAATACCAGCAAAGATAAAACCTTCAGATGCCTCTGTCAAAATCACATATTTCGATTCTTTTGACTCAAAGTTCTATTTATTGTTGAGAGAAAGGAGGTCACCGACACTATCTCTAATGCAAGATGTTTCCCTTGAGGTGGAATCAAATATTTTGGCTGCTCAAAAGATAAAGGGAAACTCTGATAGGAGAAGGCCAAGAAATGAAGCTTCTTCTTCATCAAGTGTTGACCCAAAGTTAGATAAAATGGCTAATATGTTAGAGTCTCTAACCTCTGAGATATCTAAGCTCAAAATTGAAAATAAGTAGCCTGTCAAGGGAAGGGGTACTTATGATTATGCAGGTAGAAACTCAAATCAAAATCCCAACAACTTCAGAAGAAATAATCAAACAATGAAGATTTTGCAAAGAGAAAGGAATCCTACTGAGGATTAGAGGATAAAGACTCCTCTTCTGAATGTCATGATGGATGAATATGAAGGTTATTATCAAGAATATGGAGAATATAGTATTCACTATGTTGGAGAGGAGACAGGGAAATATTATCTGACACGACATGAATATGAAGAGGCATTGATGACTGAACAGACAGAGGAAAATTATGTTGATGATGGAATTTTTTCAACAGAAGAGAAGAACAAATATAATCTCAGATCTAAGTCTGATACTGACCAACAGAATGCACCAGTATCTCCCAAAAAGAGCACAACCCTTGTTGATTAAAAAGATCAAACATAAGAAAATCAACAAATAGATCCTTCAAAAGAAAATGCACCAGTTCCTCCCAAGAAGACTGTTGTCCCTGTCAAACAACAAATTCAGAAAAGTCAGACCCCTGCTAATCAGCAAAACATTCAGAAAGCTCCTTTAAATGAGGTAAATGTATCTAATAAAATCTGCTATTCTTTTAATTTTGAGGCTGAAATACAGAAAAATAAAATTCCCATCCCTTTGGTTGAGTTAATGAAAAATGAAACATTCAAGAAATATATCCTCAAAACACTGGATCCCAAATCCATATCCCCTTCTGCTAATATTCTTAATATATATGATGAAAAGCCAACCATTACTCTGGGCCAAATGATAGAAGATATAGATGAAAGTTGTCCTCCTTTTTACATCTCTCTAAACATTCATGACAAAACACTACATAACTGTTTGTTGGACTCTGGTGCTTCTCACAACTTAATGCCAAAGGAGGTCATGGACGAGCTTGGGTTAGATATTACTAAGTCTTACCATGATATTTTCTCTTTTGACTCTCGGAAAGTCAAATGTCTCGGAATGATCAAGGACTTGGTTGTAACTTTAACCCAAGCATCCATGAAAACTATGGTTATGGATATAGTAGTGGCAAACATCTCACCTAAATTTGGATGCTTGTTATCAAGATCATGGATGAAGAGGCTAGGTGGCACTCTTCAAATGGATCTCTCCTATGGTACTATCCCTATTTTTGGAGGAGTAAACAAAAGGTTATATAGGGAATCACAGCTTTCATATGTAATTAGTGACGAACAAAATCCAGCCAACCATCCTATCTATTCAGTCGACACATGTATGGGATCTTGCATTTTACAAATTGATGATTCATTACCAGAAGCATTGCTGCTTAGGAAGCCCGCAGTTCAGTCTACGGAAGTAGAAGAAGATGATATTTGGACCATTTTCTTCAATGGTGCTTGTACCAAAGAATCAGTAGGAGCAGGGGTGGTATTGATTTCTCCTTCAAAGAAAACTTCTCATTTGTCCTTTAAGCTTGATTTTAAAGTGACTAACAACATTGTAGAGTATGAGGCACTCCTCCTGGGATTAAATGCAGCCAAAGAGATGGAGATTAAAATATTACATGTATTCAGAGACACATATTTAATCATTCAGCAGGTAAACAAGTCCTTTCAAGCAAAACATGTCAGGTTGAAAGCCTATAGAGATGAAGTTTTGAGAGCAATTCATACTTTTACAGATTTCAAAATTTCATATGTACCCAAAGCAATGAATGAATTTTCTGATTCATTAGTTGTGTCAGCCTGTGCTTTTATACCTCCTCTACCTCATAAGTTGAATTATGAAATTCAAGTTAAGTATAGTCCATCCCTCCTTGACAATGTAAAATTCTGGAAAGTTTTTGAGGATGATGAAGAACTCACTGGATTTCTTGCAGTAATAGATGAGTTTGCATATTTGCAAATTGATTTGGAGAATGAACATGATGAGGAAGTTGAGAAGCCAAAGTTCAGAAGCAAAATTGCAGCACATGAAATAGTACAACTGTCCACCAACAGAATCCCTAAAGGTTTGGTCCCTTTAGAAAATCTTTTTGATAATAATGATGTGGTTGTCAAATTGGAAAAGAGGGAAGAAGACTCAGAAGTTTTTCAGTATAATGTAGCCATTGAACAGGATCCTAAACATTTCAACTTAGTGTCACATTTGACTGAAAAACAAAAGGCCGATTACGGTGAACTGTTAAAGGAGTTTGTTGACATCTTTGCTTGGCAATATGATGACTTGAAGACTTTCGACACTGAAGTAATTCAACACAAGGTCCCCTTGAACAAAGATACAAAACCATTTAGGCAGAAACTTAGATCTTTCAATCCTATGTTGCTGCCTACAATGGAAAGGGAAATCAAGAAGCTATTGGATGCCTGCATTATCATACCTCTCAGATACTCAGAATGGATTGCAAATCTTGTACCGGTCAAAAAGAAGAATGGAGAGATCAGACTCTGTGTGGATTTCAAAAATTTGAATAAGTTCTCTAGGAAGGACAACTACCCACTGCCCAAGATGGAACATATTTTGCAAAAGGTGTCAGGATCAAAGGTGATGTCTTTTATTGATGGGTTTTTCAGATACAACCAGATCACTATCCATCTGGATGACAGAGAAAAGACTACCTTTACCACTCCATGGGGTACATTTATGTATGAAAAGATGCCTTTCGGATTGATGAATGCAAGAGAGACATTCTAAAGGGCAATGGACATTGCTTTCGTTGGGGAGAAAGACAAATTCATCTTGATATATCTTGATGACATTACTGCTTTTTCGAGCAGCCATGAACATCATTTGCAGCACTTGAGAAAAACATTCCTAAAATGTCGAAGGTATGGCATTTCTCTTAATCCTAAAAAATCTATTTTTTCACTCAAGGAAAATAAATTACTTGGACATATTGTTTCAGCTAATGGGGTGAGGATCGACCCAAAAAGAGTAGAAGCTATTAAAAGTTTGTCTCTTCCTAGATCAAAGAAGGACATTCAGTCTTTCCTTGCCATAAACTTTATCAGGAGGTTTATAGCCAACTTTGCAAAACTTACAAAGCATATCACTTCTATGTTAAGAAAGAACTTAGAAGTAAGATGGACTGAAGAAGCTAAACACTCCTTCAATGCTATCAAAGAAGCCATCACGACAACTCTTGTTTTAATCAGCCTTGACTTTGACAAGGAGTTTTATATATTTTCATTTGCTTTAAAAGACACAATTGCAGTAGTACTATTATAGAGAAATGTCAATGATTAGGAGCAGCCAGTTGCCTTCTTCAGTAAAGTCTTGAGGGATGTTGAAGTGAAGTATGATTTATTGGAGAAACAAGCATACACACTCATAAAATCATTAAAATCCTTCAGAGTTTACATCCTTCAATCNTCATTTAAACATCTACACTAGCCTCCTTGTTGTAGAACATCTTCTTCAAGAGTTGTCTGCTAAAGGTGAAGAAAACTTAGCTGAACAACTTGCAAATTTTTACAGAGCCTCATATCAAACGTCTTTCCCATTAGAGAATTCACCTCCTTTACATTCCCCTAGTGTTGAGGAATCAAAGAAAAAACTATCACCTCTCTCACCCCTGATCATTATGGCTAAACCACCTCCTTTGACCAAGATGCAACAAATCCTAGCTGCTAGGTATGCGCCACTAATATTGCCAAACCCAATAGAAGTTATGCTGACATGAGACTATCATAAGTATATGCCCAACTTCACAGGTGAGGGCGATGTGACTACTGAAGAACATATTGAGGCCTTCTACAGTTATGATGAAAACCTTAATATTGAGGAGGAAGATGTTTGGACACGAGTTGTTTTAAAAGGTTTAGATGGCCATGCTAGGAAGTAGTTCAAAGAACTCCCTGCTGGCTCAATAGTTGGCATTGAGTAATTGG
The DNA here is from genome assembly GCA_000966675.3 of Picea glauca. NCBI lineage: Eukaryota > Viridiplantae > Streptophyta > Pinopsida > Pinales > Pinaceae > Picea > Picea glauca. Next base: position 21,380 of record JZKD02S1876673.1, on the reverse strand, counting down.
ATGATACCTTCTTGAAACACTGGGGTGACAGAAGAGATTTTCTATATTATATCATTGAATTCAGAAATCTAAGGAAACAAAATGGTGAGTTAGTCTCTGATTTCACTAAAAGGTTTAACTTGATGTACAGTAAAATACCAGCAAAGATAAAACCTTCAGATGCCTCTGTCAAAATCACATATTTCGATTCTTTTGACTCAAAGTTCTATTTATTGTTGAGAGAAAGGAGGTCACCGACACTATCTCTAATGCAAGATGTTTCCCTTGAGGTGGAATCAAATATTTTGGCTGCTCAAAAGATAAAGGGAAACTCTGATAGGAGAAGGCCAAGAAATGAAGCTTCTTCTTCATCAAGTGTTGACCCAAAGTTAGATAAAATGGCTAATATGTTAGAGTCTCTAACCTCTGAGATATCTAAGCTCAAAATTGAAAATAAGTAGCCTGTCAAGGGAAGGGGTACTTATGATTATGCAGGTAGAAACTCAAATCAAAATCCCAACAACTTCAGAAGAAATAATCAAACAATGAAGATTTTGCAAAGAGAAAGGAATCCTACTGAGGATTAGAGGATAAAGACTCCTCTTCTGAATGTCATGATGGATGAATATGAAGGTTATTATCAAGAATATGGAGAATATAGTATTCACTATGTTGGAGAGGAGACAGGGAAATATTATCTGACACGACATGAATATGAAGAGGCATTGATGACTGAACAGACAGAGGAAAATTATGTTGATGATGGAATTTTTTCAACAGAAGAGAAGAACAAATATAATCTCAGATCTAAGTCTGATACTGACCAACAGAATGCACCAGTATCTCCCAAAAAGAGCACAACCCTTGTTGATTAAAAAGATCAAACATAAGAAAATCAACAAATAGATCCTTCAAAAGAAAATGCACCAGTTCCTCCCAAGAAGACTGTTGTCCCTGTCAAACAACAAATTCAGAAAAGTCAGACCCCTGCTAATCAGCAAAACATTCAGAAAGCTCCTTTAAATGAGGTAAATGTATCTAATAAAATCTGCTATTCTTTTAATTTTGAGGCTGAAATACAGAAAAATAAAATTCCCATCCCTTTGGTTGAGTTAATGAAAAATGAAACATTCAAGAAATATATCCTCAAAACACTGGATCCCAAATCCATATCCCCTTCTGCTAATATTCTTAATATATATGATGAAAAGCCAACCATTACTCTGGGCCAAATGATAGAAGATATAGATGAAAGTTGTCCTCCTTTTTACATCTCTCTAAACATTCATGACAAAACACTACATAACTGTTTGTTGGACTCTGGTGCTTCTCACAACTTAATGCCAAAGGAGGTCATGGACGAGCTTGGGTTAGATATTACTAAGTCTTACCATGATATTTTCTCTTTTGACTCTCGGAAAGTCAAATGTCTCGGAATGATCAAGGACTTGGTTGTAACTTTAACCCAAGCATCCATGAAAACTATGGTTATGGATATAGTAGTGGCAAACATCTCACCTAAATTTGGATGCTTGTTATCAAGATCATGGATGAAGAGGCTAGGTGGCACTCTTCAAATGGATCTCTCCTATGGTACTATCCCTATTTTTGGAGGAGTAAACAAAAGGTTATATAGGGAATCACAGCTTTCATATGTAATTAGTGACGAACAAAATCCAGCCAACCATCCTATCTATTCAGTCGACACATGTATGGGATCTTGCATTTTACAAATTGATGATTCATTACCAGAAGCATTGCTGCTTAGGAAGCCCGCAGTTCAGTCTACGGAAGTAGAAGAAGATGATATTTGGACCATTTTCTTCAATGGTGCTTGTACCAAAGAATCAGTAGGAGCAGGGGTGGTATTGATTTCTCCTTCAAAGAAAACTTCTCATTTGTCCTTTAAGCTTGATTTTAAAGTGACTAACAACATTGTAGAGTATGAGGCACTCCTCCTGGGATTAAATGCAGCCAAAGAGATGGAGATTAAAATATTACATGTATTCAGAGACACATATTTAATCATTCAGCAGGTAAACAAGTCCTTTCAAGCAAAACATGTCAGGTTGAAAGCCTATAGAGATGAAGTTTTGAGAGCAATTCATACTTTTACAGATTTCAAAATTTCATATGTACCCAAAGCAATGAATGAATTTTCTGATTCATTAGTTGTGTCAGCCTGTGCTTTTATACCTCCTCTACCTCATAAGTTGAATTATGAAATTCAAGTTAAGTATAGTCCATCCCTCCTTGACAATGTAAAATTCTGGAAAGTTTTTGAGGATGATGAAGAACTCACTGGATTTCTTGCAGTAATAGATGAGTTTGCATATTTGCAAATTGATTTGGAGAATGAACATGATGAGGAAGTTGAGAAGCCAAAGTTCAGAAGCAAAATTGCAGCACATGAAATAGTACAACTGTCCACCAACAGAATCCCTAAAGGTTTGGTCCCTTTAGAAAATCTTTTTGATAATAATGATGTGGTTGTCAAATTGGAAAAGAGGGAAGAAGACTCAGAAGTTTTTCAGTATAATGTAGCCATTGAACAGGATCCTAAACATTTCAACTTAGTGTCACATTTGACTGAAAAACAAAAGGCCGATTACGGTGAACTGTTAAAGGAGTTTGTTGACATCTTTGCTTGGCAATATGATGACTTGAAGACTTTCGACACTGAAGTAATTCAACACAAGGTCCCCTTGAACAAAGATACAAAACCATTTAGGCAGAAACTTAGATCTTTCAATCCTATGTTGCTGCCTACAATGGAAAGGGAAATCAAGAAGCTATTGGATGCCTGCATTATCATACCTCTCAGATACTCAGAATGGATTGCAAATCTTGTACCGGTCAAAAAGAAGAATGGAGAGATCAGACTCTGTGTGGATTTCAAAAATTTGAATAAGTTCTCTAGGAAGGACAACTACCCACTGCCCAAGATGGAACATATTTTGCAGAAGGTGTCAGGATCAAAGGTGATGTATTTTATTGATGGGTTTTTCGGATACAACCAGATCACTATCCATCTGGATGATAGAGAAAAGACTACCTTTACCACTCCACGGGGTACATTTATGTATGAAAAGATGCCTTTCGGATTGATGAATGCAAGAGCGACATTCTAAAGGGCGATGGACATTGCTTTCATTGGGGAGAAAGACAAATTCATCTTGATATATCTTGATGACATTACTGCTTTTTTGAGTAGCCATGAACATCATTTGCAGCACTTGAGAAAAACATTCCTAAAATGTCGAAGGTATGGCATTTCTCTTAATCCTAAAAAATCTAATTTTTCACTCAAGGAAAAGAAATTACTTGGACATATTGTTTCAGCTAATGGGGTGAGGATCGACCCAAAAAGAGTAGAAGCTATTAAAAGTTTGTCTCTTCCTAGATCAAAGAAGGAAATTTAGTCTTTCCTTGCCATAAACTTTATCAGGAGGTTTATAGCCAACTTTGAAAAACTTACAAAGCATATCACTTCTATGTTAAGAAAGAACTCAGAAGTAAGATGGACTGAAGAAGCTAAACACTCCTTCAATGCTATCAAAGAAGCCATCATGACAACTCTTGTTTTAATCAGCCTTGACTTTGACAAGGAGTTTTATATATTTTCATTTGCTTTAAAAGACACAATTGCAGTAGTACTATTACAGAGAAATGTCAATGATTAGAAGCAGCCAATTGCCTTCTTCAGTAAAGTCTTGAGGGATGTTGAAGTGAAGTATGATTTATTGGAGAAACAAGCATACACACTCATAAAATCATTAAAATCCTTCAGAGTTTACATCCTTCAATCCAAGGTAATAGATTATGTGCCTTCCAGTTCAGTTAAAGATGTGCTTATACAACCCGACATAGATGGAAAAAGAAGTAAGTGGATAGCAATGTTAATTGAATTTGATGTTGAGATCAAACCGACAAAACTTGTGAAAGGTCAAGGCCTTGCCAAACTTCTTGCAGAAGAAAATTGTAAACTGCTTGAGATACATTTGGTAAGTGTAAATGCAGATAATATTCAGTCTTCAGAGGATAAAGGAAGTGAAGAAATGCAGGTCTCAGCTCACCTAGCCAACTGTAAATGGTATAGCCATATCATTCATTTTCTGCAATCTTTATCAGTCCCTTCAAATTTGACAAGAACACAAGGGAGGGCTTTAAAAATCAAAGCCATGAATTTCTGCATCAATGGAAACTTATTGTTCTGTAAAAATCCAATAGGGTTATTATTGAGGTGCATAAACCAAGAGGAAGCAGCTAGGATCATGACTGAATTCCATAATAGTGAATGTGGAGGACATCACTATTGGAAGACTACCGCACATAAAATCCTAAGAGCTAGTTATTACTGGCCATCTTTATTTTCAGATGTGTGTGAATTCGTGAGAACATGTGACAAGTGCCAAAGGTTTGCAGGAAAACAACAACTAAAATCCCTCCCCCTCAGACCTATTGTGGTCACATGTCCCTTCCAACAATGGGGTCTAGACTTCATAGGTGATATTCACCTGCCTTCTAGCAGTCAGCACAAATGGATCCTTGTTGCCACCAATTATTTTACAAAATGGATTGAGGCCATTCCTACGAGGAACACCAATCACACTATCATCATTAATTTTTTGCAAGAAAACATATTCTCCAAATTTGGTTTCCCTAAGAGAATAGTCACTGATAACATTGTTGCATTCAAAGATAAACACTTGGTAAAATTATGTGAAGAGCTGGGAGTTCAACTAGTACATTCTACTGCTTACTATCCACAAGGAAATGGCTTAGCTGAGTCATCGAATAAGAGTTTAGTCAAAATTATAAAGAAGTTGCTTGAACAAAATACCAGAGGATGGGATTCCAAGCTAAAATTTTCTTTGTGGGCTGACAGGGTTACAAATAAAAAGTCAATTGGCACATCCCCCTTCAAGTTGGTATATGGTATTGAAGCCATATTTCCTATTCAACTTGCACTGCTAGTTGCAAAGATTTTACAAGAAACTTACTCTGAACCAAGTGATTTAACTCAAAGGATCCATAATCTTGTAGAGTTGCAACAAGACAAAGAGTAGCTTCTGGAAAAGACAGAATTACACCAAGAAAAGATGAAGGAGATTTTCGACAACAAAGTCAAAACAAATATTTTCAAAACAGGGAAACTAGTCTTAAAATGGGATGCAACAAGGCAAGGAAAAGGGAAACACGACAAATTTTATGCTCTCTGGGTAGGTCCTTTTCTCATAACAACAGTTCAGCAGAACAATACCTTTCTTCTCCAAACTCTTGTAGGCTAAGAAGTAGCAGGTAGCCCTTTCAACGGGCAGTTTCTAAACACCTATTTATCATAAGGCTTTTCTTAAAGCCCTGTTTTACTTGTACATATTCTTTTCAGTTTTTTTTTTGTTCTTGTTGCTTGAATAACTCCATGCCCAATGGTACTGAGAAAAACCATTTTTCAAATTTTCAAATTGTAATAAAGGCTACTGAGTCTAACTAGGTTCTTGGTGACCTCACAGGGAGGTATCCATCCCAGTTGGAGCCAAACGTTAGCTCCCAAAATGAATCAGTCACTTGGTTTCATTTTGTAGGTGATAGCATGGTCATCTGTAGGATTCTCTATTTGTTTTTGGATTCTTCTAGTGTCAAAACTTAGGTTTTAAATTCATGCCTTAAAAATATGTTGATCCATAAAGGTTATTTTTATAAAATTTCATGAAAATATTTTCAGCAGCTAACGCATATTGCAAGGTTTGTGTTAGCTGGTGAAAGCAGCGGGTTTCAACGGTTAAGGAGTACTTTGTCGTAGACAGACTAGATGGTGAAAGCGTGAAACACGTGTTTTTCTTCCACAATTTTAGAAATTGAAAAGAAGACATGCTCGACACATGTCACATAATTATTATGAGGTCCTGGTCAAAGAGAATGATGATGAGGATACCGTTATGTACATTTTAATCGGATATTATGGTAGATTGTGCTCGTGAATGCATGCTTCAATAATGATAGCATTGGAGATGATGAATTAACATTCATCATCACAGGTAAAGGAGTAGTACCACTCACCCGATGACATCAAATCGACACTTCATATTTTGAACATGCACTGTTCACAAGTAATATGGTATGGTTCCATATTTGAATTGGCAACACCGAGAGTTTTCACCAGCGCCAAACCTTGGCTCAATCAAGAAATTACCATGACATTGTCTACCAATTGTCCGAGGTTCGAGTCATAGATAGCAAGGAAACAAAGTGGTTTATTGCTGAGGAAAGAATTGAATAGCCTATCATTCTTACAATCGCATCCAAATGTGAAAAAATGTTTCTCAGACGCAGGCTGCATGAGTTATGTTGAAAGGTTACAAAATGGTTGCCACCAAATAACAACTGAAGCATTTGCTAAATCATATGATGGAAATAGAGCTAGTGTGGGTTNAAAGATAAACACTTGGTAAAATTATGTGAAGAGCTGGGAGTTCAACTAGTACATTCTACTGCTTACTATCCACAAGGAAATGGCTTAGCTGAGTCATCGAATAAGAGTTTAGTCAAAATTATAAAGAAGTTGCTTGAACAAAATACCAGAGGATGGGATTCCAAGCTAAAATTTTCTTTGTGGGCTGACAGGGTTACAAATAAAAAGTCAATTGGCACATCCCCCTTCAAGTTGGTATATGGTATTGAAGCCATATTTCCTATTCAACTTGCACTGCTAGTTGCAAAGATTTTACAAGAAACTTACTCTGAACCAAGTGATTTAACTCAAAGGATCCATAATCTTGTAGAGTTGCAACAAGACAAAGAGTAGCTTCTGGAAAAGACAGAATTACACCAAGAAAAGATGAAGGAGATTTTCGACAACAAAGTCAAAACAAATATTTTCAAAACAGGGAAACTAGTCTTAAAATGGGATGCAACAAGGCAAGGAAAAGGGAAACACGACAAATTTTATGCTCTCTGGGTAGGTCCTTTTCTCATAACAACAGTTCAGCAGAACAATACCTTTCTTCTCCAAACTCTTGTAGGCTAAGAAGTAGCAGGTAGCCCTTTCAACGGGCAGTTTCTAAACACCTATTTATCATAAGGCTTTTCTTAAAGCCCTGTTTTACTTGTACATATTCTTTTCAGTTTTTTTTTTGTTCTTGTTGCTTGAATAACTCCATGCCCAATGGTACTGAGAAAAACCGTTTTTCAAATTTTCAAACTGTAATAAAGGCTACTGAGTCTAACTAGGTTCTTGGTGACCTCACAGGGAGGTATCCATCCCAGTTGGAGCCAAACGTTAGCTCCCAAAATGAATCAGTCACTTGGTTTCATTTTGTAGGTGATAGCATGGTCATCTGTAGGATTCTCTATTTGTTTTTGGATTCTTCTAGTGTCAAAACTTAGGTTTTAAATTCATGCCTTAAAAATATGTTGATCCATAAAGGTTATTTTTATAAAATTTCATGAAAATATTTTCAGCAGCTAACGCATATTGCAAGGTTTGTGTTAGCTGGTGAAAGCAGCGGGTTTCAACGGTTAAGGAGTACTTTGTCGTAGACAGACTAGATGGTGAAAGCGTGAAACACGTGTTTTTCTTCCACAATTTTAGAAATTGAAAAGAAGACATGCTCGACACATGTCACATAATTATTATGAGGTCCTGGTCAAAGAGAATGATGATGAGGATACCGTTATGTACATTTTAATCGGATATTATGGTAGATTGTGCTCGTGAATGCATGCTTCAATAATGATAGCATTGGAGATGATGAATTAACATTCATCATCACAGGTAAAGGAGTAGTACCACTCACCCGATGACATCAAATCGACACTTCATATTTTGAACATGCACTGTTCACAAGTAATATGGTATGGTTCCATATTTGAATTGGCAACACCGAGAGTTTTCACCAGCGCCAAACCTTGGCTCAATCAAGAAATTACCATGACATTGTCTACCAATTGTCCGAGGTTCGAGTCATAGATAGCAAGGAAACAAAGTGGTTTATTGCTGAGGAAAGAATTGAATAGCCTATCATTCTTACAATCGCATCCAAATGTGAAAAAATGTTTCTCAGACGCAGGCTGCATGAGTTATGTTGAAAGGTTACAAAATGGTTGCCACCAAATAACAACTGAAGCATTTGCTAAATCATATGATGGAAATAGAGCTAGTGTGGGTTCTGTAGAAATGATAGTCGATGAAGCTGCCATTTCCACAGCAACCAACTTACCCAGATCATCCCAGAGCTGGTTTAAGACAACAACAACCAAGAATTTTAATCTTAGGTTATGCCTTAAGGTAGAATTCAGAGATATCACTTGGAAGAAAAGAATGCCAATTTCTCATCTGGAAGATGAATGGCATGACCTGTTTAAAGGAATTCAACTCTATATCACCTCAGAAGGCAGGTATGACAAGCTAATGCTATATAATTTCAAACTTTTAGATCATTTCACAGGGAAGACCCTCCTGAATTTAAATTTCTTCCTTCACAAAAGCCTAACCAAAGTATGTAAAAAGATTAGAGTTGAACCTTTAAGTATGAAAAACACCCTTTGTCATTTTGGCTTGATCAAACTGATAATTCTAGAAGAACTAAGAAAAAGAGGAAGGAATTGGCAACTTTTTCTTTTTTGGGAAGGCTTTGAGACCCAAACTCAACACATGAATGAGCAAAAGAAAGCTAGAAAAAAGAAGTTAACTCCTTAGAGAAGCTCAAGGAGGAGGAGATCTCTTCCAAGACCACCAGAGGATAGGATTTCCAACATAAAGTCTAAAAGAGAAAAGAAAAAATTAGATTTTGAAACCAATTCAGAGAAACCTACAGTAAAAAAAACAAATATTCTCAATTTTCCATACACAGACTCGAAAATAGAGCTAGAGAAAGAAGATGAAAGTCTAGCCATTAAACGCCCTGAACACTCCATGGAAATTGCACAAGACTGTGAGACTTTTACTCCCATTGATGAAGGTGAAACATCAAAGAGTAAAAATTCAATAAAATCACAAAAAAATAAGGAACTGAAAGAAGTGATTGCACAACAGGAGGTTTTGGAAAGAGTAATCAAGCTAAGATACAAATCCNTGTAATAAAGGCTACTGAGTCTAACTAGGTTCTTGGTGACCTCACAGGGAGGTATCCATCCCAGTTGGAGCCAAACGTTAGCTCCCAAAATGAATCAGTCACTTGGTTTCATTTTGTAGGTGATAGCATGGTCATCTGTAGGATTCTCTATTTGTTTTTGGATTCTTCTAGTGTCAAAACTTAGGTTTTAAATTCATGCCTTAAAAATATGTTGATCCATAAAGGTTATTTTTATAAAATTTCATGAAAATATTTTCAGCAGCTAACGCATATTGCAAGGTTTGTGTTAGCTGGTGAAAGCAGCGGGTTTCAACGGTTAAGGAGTACTTTGTCGTAGACAGACTAGATGGTGAAAGCGTGAAACACGTGTTTTTCTTCCACAATTTTAGAAATTGAAAAGAAGACATGCTCGACACATGTCACATAATTATTATGAGGTCCTGGTCAAAGAGAATGATGATGAGGATACCGTTATGTACATTTTAATCGGATATTATGGTAGATTGTGCTCGTGAATGCATGCTTCAATAATGATAGCATTGGAGATGATGAATTAACATTCATCATCACAGGTAAAGGAGTAGTACCACTCACCCGATGACATCAAATCGACACTTCATATTTTGAACATGCACTGTTCACAAGTAATATGGTATGGTTCCATATTTGAATTGGCAACACCGAGAGTTTTCACCAGCGCCAAACCTTGGCTCAATCAAGAAATTACCATGACATTGTCTACCAATTGTCCGAGGTTCGAGTCATAGATAGCAAGGAAACAAAGTGGTTTATTGCTGAGGAAAGAATTGAATAGCCTATCATTCTTACAATCGCATCCAAATGTGAAAAAATGTTTCTCAGACGCAGGCTGCATGAGTTATGTTGAAAGGTTACAAAATGGTTGCCACCAAATAACAACTGAAGCATTTGCTAAATCATATGATGGAAATAGAGCTAGTGTGGGTTTTGTAGAAATGATAGTCGATGAAGCTGCCATTTCCACAGCAACCAACTTACCCAGATCATCCCAGAGCTGGTTTAAGACAACAACAAGCAAGAATTTTAATCTTAGGTTATGCCTTAAGGTAGAATTCAGAGATATCACTTGGAAGAAAAGCATGCCAATTTCTCATCTGGAAGATGAATGGCATGACCTGTTTAAAGGCATTCAACTCTATATCACCTCAGAAGGCAGGTATGACAAGCTAATGCTATATAATTTCAAACTTTTGGATCATTTCACAGGGAAGACCCTCCTGAATTTACATTTCTTCCTTCACAAAAGCCTAACCAAAGTATGTAAAAAGATTAGAGTTGAACCTTTAAGTATGAAAAACACCCTTTGTCATTTTGGCTTGATCAAACTGATAATTCTAGAAGAACTAAGAAAAAGAGGAAGGAATTGGCAACTTTTTCTTTTTTGGGAAGGCTTTGAGACCCAAACTCAACACATGAATGAGCAAAAGAAAGCTAGAAAAAAGAAGTTAACTCCTTAGAGAAGCTCAAGGAGGAGGAGATCTCTTCCAAGACCACCAGAGGATAGGATTTCCAACATAAAGTCTAAAAGAGAAAAGAAAAAATTAGATTTTGAAACCAATTCAGAGAAACCTACAGTAAAAAAAACAAATATTCTCAATTTTCCATACACAGACTCGAAAATAGAGCTAGAGAAAGAAGATGAAAGTCTAGCCATTAAACGCCCTGAACACTCCATGGAAATTGCACAAGACTGTGAGACTTTTACTCCCATTGATGAAGGTGAAACATCAAAGAGTAAAAATTCAATAAAATCACAAAAAAATAAGGAACTGAAAGAAGTGATTGCACAACAGGAGGTTTTGGAAAGAGTAATCAAGCTAAGATACAAATCCCTGTCTGAAAATTTTGCAAAGACAAATGCAGCATTTGAGAAGTTGGCTCGTGAGAGTGTCAAAGAAAAAAAGAGAAAGAAGAAAATCACCAAGGACTATAATAGTTTGTGGTGGTTAGCAAAACGCCTTAAGAGGAAAATTAAGAAATTGAAGCAGAAGAGTAAGTCACATCCAGATCTACAGGTACTGGCCCAAGTTGTTGTGAATATGCAGGGAGATAAATCAAAGGCACACTAAGTTTTTGGTAAAACAATAGTTTTGGAGATGAAGGTTCCTTTTTTGGCCAAAGATAGAACTTTCACCAGTGCAAAGGGTAAATTTACAACCAGTTACCTGGTGAAAAGAAAAACTTTCACTAGCTAACCAGAAGATCGTAAGGTGAATTAGTTGGTGAAAGTACAGAAATAAATTTTTGGAAAGCTAAGCTAGAGCAAGGCAATTTTGAAGTATTTAAAAAGGGTTTGAGAGCATCAAAGTATTAACCACCTAATCAAGAAACACTCAGCATCAGATATTCGTGGAGATTTTGAGACCAAATGGTAAATTGGTCAACTAAAGTTTCAGTTATGGTTATTAAAAGAGTCCAGCTACAGAAGACAGGTGCCTTTATCCTTCCACGACACAACATAGTCCTAAAGGTGATGAAGTACAGATGTCAAGATCAACATAGAAGATAGTTCGAGTTCTAGGAACTAGTCTTTGCTTATCAATTGTATTTAGTTAGTTTTATTTTCTATATTTAGATACAAATCCAAGTTTTTAGGATCTTAAAAACCGATTGTAAAAGGCTATAAATGCCTATCTTTTCTAAGAGATAAGGTTTCAATCTGAGATACATTTTCTAGCTATTGTACTTGACTTCTTATTCTGATAATAGAATCATAGTCCTCTTTTGTTTTCAATATCATATTCTTTCATATATTTCATGATTCTACACTTTATTCCATTTTAGTTTAGGTTTTAAGAACTATCATCTTCTTATAAAGCTCATAAACTTGGATTAAAAAATTTCTTATTGTATGACCCTGCACATGGTTGTATTTGGTTATCTGGACTAGTATTCTCCATCCCCTTTTTCAACTCTGTTGTCTGATTATTGTTCTCTAAAAGCATTGTTTTATTCAGATACATGATGAGTGGTTACTTTCATTAGCTATTGAGTTATCTTATTGTTCCAAGCATACAAATCTACCATATTCTTAAGTTACCAAGCACCTTTGGTCTACAACCACAAAGGGTTTCTTGGAGTGATAACACCGATGTTATAATTTTAAGAGCCTTTGTGGGAGTGTGATTTACTATGTAATTTTCACAGTTGATGGCTTTTGCCCAATACTTTAGATTTAATTCCTTAGATTGGATCATACAATTAGTCATTTGTTTTAATGTGTGGTTTTTTCTCTCAACAACACCAGTTTGTTGTGTTGTATATGGAACAGTGTGTTGTATTTGGATGCCCTATGTAGTGCAATAAATTGTAAAATTATTTTTCACATATTCGCCTCCATTATCTGTTCTTAACCTTTGAATTTGATGTCCATATTTATTTTCTACAAGGGCCTTGTAGGCCAAAAACTTGTCAAAAAAAATTCTCTTAAGTTTTAAGAAGTAAACCTAAGTACGTCTGGAAAATTCATCAATGAAATTTAAGAAATACTTGCACCCAGAAAAAGGAGTAGAAAGTGGACCACACAAATCATTGTGAACAAGATGCAAAGGGCCCAAGGCATGCCAAGAGGCATGTTTGTCAAATTTATCCCGATAATTTTTGTCGAGAAAACAACCGGCACAAACAACATCTTGACATGAAAAATGAAGAAGTCTAGTCACCATATGTTGATTACATAGTTGTTGCAATGAACGATAGTTTCGATGAACAAATTGTTCATGCCAAAGTTTTTTCAAGTCATCGCTATGAGCAACAAAAACTGATCAAAAATATTATGACCCAAAATTTTCAAACTTGTACAACCTGGTAATATCATCAACAATTTTAGTTGCAAGAACATGCTTAGGATATTTTATATCCTTGATTACAACTTGGTGAGGTGAAAAATCTACGGTTTTACCTTCACCGGAATGCGTGATTTTATATACTGATAGAAGGTTGTAAGAAATACTTGGAACACATAATACATCATTGAAATGACCATTATCTACTTGAACTATTCCATATCCCACAACACTAAGATATCTATTATCACCAACAAATATTTTCTTAGTGTTAAATTCATTTAGAGCAGAAAATATGTCTTTATCCTTAGCCATATGATAAGATGCTCCAGAATCAATAAGCCACTCATTAGAAGAAGAAGTAGAAGTTGTGTTGAAGGAGAAATAAGAATAAGAAAATGCATGTCCATAAGAAGAAGAAGAAGAAGTAGAATCAATATTGATGTTGTGCTTCTTCATTGTTGCTTCTAAAGATGCCATCTTCTTGAAACATTTGGAACCATCATGACCATATTTATCGCAAAAGTTGCAATGTCTGTCAGTCTTCTTATTTTTATATTTTTCTCCTTTGTCACCATTAGAAGCTGAAGTTTTCTGAGTGGGTTTGGGACCCTTATGTTTCTTGTTGTTGTACAGAGGATGTTTCTTCTTGGGATTCTTGGTTTTATCTTTCTGTTGGGCGACTAAGGATTTGTTGGAGGTACCTGTAGTGTTGATCACTCCAATTTGTACAAGATTATCTTCCTCTCTAATCAAATCATCAAAAAAGGACTCAAGAGTGGGTTTTTGATAAGATTTACCTAGAGCCTCTCTCATAGCATAAAAGGTAGATGCAAACACAGAATATGCACTAGTTATCTTAGAAATAATAAGATAGATGCAACACTCTTCCTCCATTTTTATCTCACATTCTTCATATAAAATTATGAGTCTTTTAAACTTAGATAGATAGTCTTCAATGCAAGAAAAATCACTTGGACTTAAAGTCAGTACTTGATTTTCTAACTATTTTTCTTGAATAATATTGAGTTTACCAAACACAGATTCAATATTTTCCCAAGCTTCATCAGGGTCATTAATTTCTTTAAGAAGGAACCTTAAATCATGAGAGATGGGAATTTTGATTAGTCCACATGCTTCGTCACTCCTATTATCCCATTTGACTTTCTTGTTAGCATCAGTGGTTTCTTTTTCCTTTCCCAAGGTAATCCAGTACAAGCCTTTACTTCTTAATAAATCCTCCATATGAGATTTCCATTGGAAGTAGTTAGTGTTGGTAAGAAAAATATTACCGGAACAAGACATATTAAATATGTATATAATATGGATTTAAAAATTGAAACTGATGATCTGGATGGAAAGATCTCGAAAAATTAGGTGGTTTAAAAAAAACGACACTAAAAACGGACTTTAGATGTGAAAGTTATGCCATTTTTAAAAAATACATAAACGATAACCAAAGGACCACCTAGTGGTGTAAGGTTCTTTATGAAGTGACCCACTTTTAAAAATAAGTAGGGATCACTTTTACAATGAAGTTACTTTATGAAAGAAAAGTTGCACACTTTACAATTGTGCATGAACTTTTTCAAAAAAAGTAACAAAAGGAGAGACTTGAACTCAAGACCTCTTACCTAATAAGGAAAATGTTAACCAAATGGGATATCAAAACATATTGCGTTGTTTACCAAGAGGATTTGGGGTTTTGTGGAAGAGGACCTTGGAGAGCGTGCTAAAAAAAACTATTGTCACACAAGAAATTTTTTTTGCTCTGGAACTGACTGAAATGGTTATATCCTGGGAAAACAAAAACCTTTTCGAGTGAAGAGAAAAGTGTTCCTGGCTAAAATGACTACTCAGGATGCAATGGAACAATCCTCTCAGTGCATAAATTTATGGAAATGGAAGAAAATGGATATGAGGAAACTCAGCTTCACGATCTCGATCTACAACAGGAGCGGGTCTTCAAACATGCACTAATACCATGTTCAAAAACACAGGTATTCCAACAAAGGAAGAACACCTTCAATAACCACTCATATGAAAAAATCAAAGATCAACATGCCAATTTTTTGACATGGTAAAACCCCTATGGGGAAACATCCACGGCCCCAACCAACGCGGCCACTTGGAGTAGTTTATTAATGCAAAAGAAAAATATTACAGAGAGATTTTACAAGAGAGTTTCTCACACTTGATCATCGATAAATGGCCCTCCATTCTCTTTAAATATATATCATGGACTAATCGGGTGTTAAGCTACATATCAATGGTCATTAATATCGAGGAGAATATGAACCATCGGATCACTCTATGTTGGGAACATATCGTGACCGTCAGATTTCCTAACTACAAATGCATACTAATGCATACTAAAGAAACACACTAAGAAACACACTTTTACCTAACAACACATTAGNTTATCAATTGTATTTAGTTAGTTTTATTTTCTATATTTAGATACAAATCCAAGTTTTTAGGATCTTAAAAACCGATTGTAAAAGGCTATAAATGCCTATCTTTTCTAAGAGATAAGGTTTCAATCTGAGATACATTTTCTAGCTATTGTACTTGACTTCTTATTCTGATAATAGAATCATAGTCCTCTTTTGTTTTCAATATCATATTCTTTCATATATTTCATGATTCTACACTTTATTCCATTTTAGTTTAGGTTTTAAGAACTATCATCTTCTTATAAAGCTCATAAACTTGGATTAAAAAATTTCTTATTGTATGACCCTGCACATGGTTGTATTTGGTTATTTGGACTAGTATTCTCCATCCCCTTTTTCAACTCTGTTGTCTGATTATTGTTCTATAAAAGCATTGTTTTATTCAGATACATGATGAGTGGTTACTTTCATTAGCTATTGAGTTATCTTATTGTTCCAAGCATACAAATCTACCATATTCTTAAGTTACCAAGCACCTTTGGTCTACAACCACAAAAGGTTTCTTGGAGTGATAACACCGATGTTATAATTTTAAGAGACTTTGTGGGAGTGTGATTTACTATGTAATTTTCACAGTTGATGGCTTTTGCCCAATACTTTAGATTTAATCCCTTAGATTGGATCATACAATTAGTCATTTGTTTTAATGTGTGGTTTTTTCTCTCAACAACACCAGTTTGTTGTGTTGTATATGGAACAGTGTGTTATATTTGGATGCCCTATGTAGTGCAATAAATTGTAAAATTATTTTTCACATATTCGCCTCCATTATCTGTTCTTAACCTTTGAATTTGATGTCCATATTTCTTTTCTACAAGGGCCTTGTAGGCCAAAAACTTGTCAAAAAAATTTCTCTTAAGTTTTAAGAAGTAAACCTAAGTACGTCTGGAAAATTCATCAATGAAATTTAAGAAATACTTGCACCCAGAAAAAGGAGTAGAAAGTGGACCACACAAATCATTGTGAACAAGATGCAAAGGGCCCAAGGCATGCCAAGAGGCATGTTTGTCAAATTTATCCCGATAATTTTTGTCGAGAAAACAACCGGCACAAACAACATCTTGACATGAAAAATGAAGAAGTCTAGTCACCATATGTTGATTACATAGTTGTTGCAATGAACGATAGTTTCGATGAACAAATTGTTCATGCCAAAGTTTTTTCAAGTCATCGCTATGAGCAACAAAAACTGATCAAAAATATTATGACCCAAAATTTTCAAACTTGTACAACCTGGTAATATCATCAACAATTTTAGTTGCAAGAACATGCTTAGGATATTTTATATCCTTGATTACAACTTGGTGAGGTGAAAAATCTACGGTTTTACCTTCACCGGAATGCGTGATTTTATATACTGATAGAAGGTTGTAAGAAATACTTGGAACACATAATACATCATTGAAATGACCATTATCTACTTGAACTATTCCATATCCCACAACACTAAGATATCTATTATCACCAACAAATATTTTCTTAGTGTTAAATTCATTTAGAGCAGAAAATATGTCTTTATCCTTAGCCATATGATAAGATGCTCCAGAATCAATAAGCCACTCATTAGAAGAAGAAGTAGAAGTTGTGTTGAAGGAGAAATAAGAATAAGAAAATGCATGTCCATAAGAAGAAGAAGAAGAAGTAGAATCAATATTGATGTTGTGCTTCTTCATTGTTGCTTCTAAAGATGCCATCTTCTTGAAACATTTGGAACCATCATGACCATATTTATCGCAAAAGTTGCAATGTCTGTCAGTCTTCTTATTTTTATATTTTTCTCCTTTGTCACCATTAGAAGCTGAAGTTTTCTGAGTGGGTTTGGGACCCTTATGTTTCTTGTTGTTGTACAGAGGATGTTTCTTCTTGGGATTCTTGGTTTTATCTTTCTGTTGGGCGACTAAGGATTTGTTGGAGGTACCTGTAGTGTTGATCACTCCAATTTGTACAAGATTATCTTCCTCTCTAATCAAATCATCAAAAAAGGACTCAAGAGTGGGTTTTTGATAAGATTTACCTAGAGCCTCTCTCATAGCATAAAAGGTAGATGCAAACACAGAATATGCACTAGTTATCTTAGAAATAATAAGATAGATGCAACACTCTTCCTCCATTTTTATCTCACATTCTTCATATAAAATTATGAGTCTTTTAAACTTAGATAGATAGTCTTCAATGCAAGAAAAATCACTTGGACTTAAAGTCAGTACTTGATTTTCTAACTATTTTTCTTGAATAATATTGAGTTTACCAAACACAGATTCAATATTTTCCCAAGCTTCATCAGGGTCATTAATTTCTTTAAGAAGGAACCTTAAATCATGAGAGATGGGAATTTTGATTAGTCCACATGCTTCGTCACTCCTATTATCCCATTTGACTTTCTTGTTAGCATCAGTGGTTTCTTTTTCCTTTCCCAAGGTAATCCAGTACAAGCCTTTACTTCTTAATAAATCCTCCATATGAGATTTCCATTGGAAGTAGTTAGTGTTGGTAAGAAAAATATTACCGGAACAAGACATATTAAATATGTATATAATATGGATTTAAAAATTGAAACTGATGATCTGGATGGAAAGATCTCGAAAAATTAGGTGGTTTAAAAAAAACGACACTAAAAACGGACTTTAGATGTGAAAGTTATGCCATTTTTAAAAAATACATAAACGATAACCAAAGGACCACCTAGTGGTGTAAGGTTCTTTATGAAGTGACCCACTTTTAAAAATAAGTAGGGATCACTTTTACAATGAAGTTACTTTATGAAAGAAAAGTTGCACACTTTACAATTGTGCATGAACTTTTTCAAAAAAAGTAACAAAAGGAGAGACTTGAACTCAAGACCTCTTACCTAATAAGGAAAATGTTAACCAAATGGGATATCAAAACATATTGCGTTGTTTACCAAGAGGATTTGGGGTTTTGTGGAAGAGGACCTTGGAGAGCGTGCTAAAAAAAACTATTGTCACACAAGAAATTTTTTTTGCTCTGGAACTGACTGAAATGGTTATATCCTGGGAAAACAAAAACCTTTTCGAGTGAAGAGAAAAGTGTTCCTGGCTAAAATGACTACTCAGGATGCAATGGAACAATCCTCTCAGTGCATAAATTTATGGAAATGGAAGAAAATGGATATGAGGAAACTCAGCTTCACGATCTCGATCTACAACAGGAGCGGGTCTTCAAACATGCACTAATACCATGTTCAAAAACACAGGTATTCCAACAAAGGAAGAACACCTTCAATAACCACTCATATGAAAAAATCAAAGATCAACATGCCAATTTTTTGACATGGTAAAACCCCTATGGGGAAACATCCACGGCCCCAACCAACGCGGCCACTTGGAGTAGTTTATTAATGCAAAAGAAAAATATTACAGAGAGATTTTACAAGAGAGTTTCTCACACTTGATCATCGATAAATGGCCCTCCATTCTCTTTAAATATATATCATGGACTAATCGGGTGTTAAGCTACATATCAATGGTCATTAATATCGAGGAGAATATGAACCATCGGATCACTCTATGTTGGGAACATATCGTGACCGTCAGATTTCCTAACTACAAATGCATACTAATGCATACTAAAGAAACACACTAAGAAACACACTTTTACCTAACAACACATTAGACCAAGTAGATCTTAAATAAATCCTAAGTGTCTAAATATCCTAACATTGTGTCCACGTGTAAATATACCAATCAAAGAAATTGTAAGACTCATGAAACCAATGATAGACATTGCCTTCCTACCCAACATTGGCATATAAGTATTTTCCTTGTCGATTTTGTCATGTACAATGAAAATTTATGTTATATGATGTTTAGATGACCTCAATACATGGGCATAGTACACACTATGACAAATTATGGTGTAGTTATTATGGGTTGTTTGAACCACCCACAACCATTCTACGTCAATTGGATTGCCAATTGCCCTATGTTCGTGTTGATTAAGGTTGGTTGTCATTGATGTCAACCCTTGAAGAAATCCTAGTAGCACAAAGGTTTAGTTAATGGAACCAATATTGTTTGATGTAAATATAACTCATTATTTTTTTTTCATGGTTGATAAGAAGTAAATATGGATGAAATCCAAAGTGGTCCCCTTATGGTGAGAGCCCTCACGGGAAGATGCTTTGTGGAGTAAGATAAATCATGCTTAATTGTGGAATAATGAGATGAAGGAAAGTTAATTTTTCAGGGAAAATATCCTATATGGATAGTGCTTGTCATTTCATTTCCGGTGGTATGTGGAACATCACATAATTCCTCACAGTTAGAGAGTTATGGCCATGAGAAGTTGGAGACCCCAGGTTTGGGTAATGGACCCNAGTCTGAATTGGGAACAAGAATGAAAAGGCAGAAAATGTTCTACTAGTAGAAGATATGAAACATAATCTTTTAAGTGTGAGTCAAATGTGTGGCCAAGGTCATAAAGTTACTTTCAATTCACAAAAGTGTGAGATAATAAAAGAAGGTTCAGGGAAATTGGTCGCTACAGCTGCAAGAACTTCAAGCAAAATATATGATCAGAATCTGGACCAGGGGTCAAAATTTTGCTCAAACATCAAAGTTCTCAGAATTGCTTCAAAATGAATGGGTACGTAGCCCTCGTCTTCATGAACCCAACACAACTCGAATGGGTTCAAACGGACATTGGATGAGTGAGATATCACGATCTGTTCGAATTGCCAAACAGGCAAAAAAAATTGCTGACTGTACAGTCCGTACAGCTGACGTGGCAGAGGCCGTACATCTAACATGGAATGTCCATACACTGAGGTGGTAGTTGACATGGCAGGCATTGATGGTAGGATACGTGGATGAATAGACTGTTGACACGTGGCATGATTGTGGTGAATGGTTTGGTGCCACATGGCCCAAGCATGGGCTGCCACATGGCACCATGTTTTGGTTATTTAAAAGTATTATAGAGTTCATGGGGATCGAACTCCGGACCTCACCACAATCCAAATTTTTGGCAAAGGCTGCCCAACCGGTGCGCCACGCATTGGTTCTTAATATATATATGAGTTTTAATTTATTTAAGTTTGAATTATATTGTATTTTGGCATGGGGGTCGGGCTGGGTTTAGCCCCAGCCCGTGGTTTCAGTGTACACCCATATGAATGGTGGTTAAACAATTCATGGGAGTTGTCAATAGTTTAAACTATGTGCCTAGACACATGTCACGACCACATTCAATCTTGCAAACATATCCCTTTTTGTGCGGGAAATGAGGTCGTATGACCCATGCGCCCAATGCCTATGCGGTTAGGGGGCTTAATTCTGTTAATCATTCTACAGTTGCACTCATTTTTTAGTTATGCACTTGGTGCTAGGTTTTAGCACGGAAATGAGCATGTGATCTAGGTTGGATGCACAAAGGTGCATTTTGGCGAACCATAGACAGCAAGCTTGAAGGAGGAAAATGGTAGGAGGCCTAACTTCTTCATTTTTTGACTAAATGAGGTCCCGAAAAATCCCAGCTAGGGGTTTTTAGATGTTTTGAATCCATTGGCATTGTTTTCAAAGGAATTTGAATACTTATTTTGCAGGTTTTTCACCATTGAAGTTTCAGAGAACTCTAGGGAGCTTGAAGCCCTCATTGAAGGAGGCCATGCTCAAATGAGCCCAAGTCTGTTTTTTGTGACTGAATAGTCATTTTTGGCTAATTGTTATGCTCTGAACACATTGGGAGAGGTTTCAGAGGCATTCAAGGACTTTTACAGGTGTTTTTTCCACAAGGAAGCTTAGGGAAGTTCAAGGCCACATGTAGAAGAGGTCATGCCCGGATGAGCCAAGATCTGTTTTTAGAGTTATATTAGTCATTTTTGGGGTTTTTATGTATTTTGAACCCAATGGTATAGTCCATAAATCCATTGGAGTTGAGAAGCAGCTTGTAAAATAATCTTTGACAAACTAATCCCAGAGAGCCTAGTCCATTGAAGGAGGCTCAAGGAGATGTAGCCCAGTTGGGGGTGAACTCCTTTATCATCTTGTTATTTTTGTGAGTTTGTTGGTTTATTTGCTGCAAGTTAT